>JBBYHL010467686.1:0-11531 GCA_038381835.1 Adansonia madagascariensis | reverse complement strand
CATCAGACATAATTTCATTGAAAAATCCACTCATCACCAATGGAAAAGAGATTGACCTTGCTACTTCCCTTAAAACACCCCCGAAAAAAGGTTGTCGTCTAAGATTGGAAAAGCATAAACAAATGAAATGAAACATTCATTCTTCTCTTAGCTATCCACCACCTTTTTATGAATAACATTTTTACTAATAGATAGAATTTTCAACTCCAACAAAGCACTAATCCACCAAACAAATCTTATGGTCTAGTACACGCGCCGGTAAGGTTTTTTATCTTTTTCACTTTATTTTCTTTCATCCTAGTTTTAGATAGGAATAAGACATAAGGCTTATACTTCTAATTTTTCTTTCATCTTAGTTTTAGATAGGAATAAGACATAGGGCTTACACTTCTAGTTGTACTCCCTAAGCTCTTTAACCACCAAAGACTACACTAATCCTTGATGATTCCACATTATAGCATTCATAGAACATGGGTGGCTGTTGCAGTGCAACCACCAAAACCCAGAGTAAAATAAATAAATAAATAAAAAACCTTCATTATGACATGAAATATGCACTTCTTGAAGAACCTCCTCATCCAAAACCTTCTTAAAAAATAATGGCACCAAATTGCTTTTTTCTATGTTGTTCATCTTTGAGACTCACTATTGTCCATTAGCATTCTTGCAACAATTGGCAAACTACAAACTCTTTCGGCTCGACATTCTCCTTGTAACATAGATTCTTTTCCTACAAATTGTTATTGCACTTATGATCTTTGTTAGTCCCAACATCAAAAAAAAATTGAGCTCCAAATTTTTACAATCTTTTCAATCCACTCGCCATAATGATTTTTGTTTAGTCACTTGCCTCTCTCTCAAGATTCCACCGTAGACACTACTTCTTTAGCTAATTTTCTTGCAAATCCCGCTTTCAACCATGGTCCAAACGTTGGCATAGATGAACTTAAGAGTACCATCGTTGTTCTTCTTCACACGTGTCCTTAAAGTGCCTAATTTCCCATAATTAAAGCAAAAGTCTGAAAACTGTATTTTAGTGATATCCATCTCTGATCTCCGCTTAGTCTTGAGTCTGGAAACCATCTTTCATAGATCTTGCAAATTTACCTTCAGTCTAAAATGAAGAAGGGAATGCATCAAACATACATTAGTTATCGTATTCTCCACTGCTTGAACCATTCTCAGACTTCCACGATTCTCTATGCATTCATCTTTGTTAATAAATCCCTTGTCTATCCATGAACCTAAATCCAGAAGCTAACCTTTCAGAAATCTAAATCCTTTAAACGCTTGACTTGAATCCCATTGTTGTATGTTAACTAGTTGTCCCATAGCAGGCCATGAACTCTCCATTGGAAGTAGTTGCGTTTCATCCTCTTATAAAGACCTCCTTAGCATTAGCAATATTGCCCAACCTAATCTTCAACCATGCCTTCCTCTAAATATTCTTCATGCCCCCTACTGATTACTTGATCAAAAATAACCTTACCGTCCATCACAAACTCTACCTTACCACCCCCTCCATCTTTCTTTTCCAAAGTAAGAAAAGTTTCCCTCCATTCCTAATTTTTTCCAAAACAATGGCATCAGAATGCCAATAAAACATTTAAGAATATCCCAAAGAAAAAAATAACGGTAATTAAAAGAAAAACAAGATAATTTTCGTAAAAAATGCTTGAAAAATGCCTCACGAAAAGAGGGAGAGAACTCTTACAAAGGGAAATAGTACCCTACGCACCCGAATGTAAGCATTTCACTGAGATTTAGTTTTACTACAATCTTACAATTATTTAATTATAACATTAAATTATATAAGATTCCACTATAAGAAAATAAAATTTTCATGTAATATTTTCATAGAACCTGCACAACTTAAAATTATAATTGATTCAATGCACTATCACAATAGTATATAATAATAATTGGCATGATAGTACTTGATATTAATCTTTTTATATTTAATGAATTTTTTTTAGACTTTTAAATATATTTAATAAATATTTAATATATAAAATTTATTTAATCTCATTTATTTTATATTTAAAAATATTTATATATATAAAAATTAAAAATATTTAAAATTTAATAAATATAAAATAATATATTAAAGTAAACTAATATCAATATATACTAATATTAAAATAAAAATAATATATTTATGGACATGTTTTGTTTACTTTGCAAAATTTAGAAAAAGTAAACCAGGGAATAGAAATTTGTGGGACCTAATGATGGCCCAATGTCAGATTCTGTATGACCAAAAGCGAGAGTGTATTTATTCGAATTGGATTTCCTCGAGACAAACTTTTGGTTTGTTTTAAACTTTGCTTTCGTCATGATAATAAAAGTCAACCCCTTATTTATACTTCGTTAATTGTTGTTTAAGTCTCTTCTGTTTTGTGTATAAACAAAGACTAATTGACTACTTAAGACAAACTAAAGGATAAGATTAATTTGTCAATGGCGTTCATATAAAGCGGATAAGCACTGTTTGGTGCATCTACGTAAAAAGTATCTATACTATTTTATAAAACTTAATTAAATATAATATTAAGAATTAAATAACATTAATTTAATTAAAATATTACAAAAAAATATTAAATAATAGGACATATTAGTCTTTCATTTTGTTTAAAATTATGATTTTTAAGTTCACTCATTTTTAAACCGACACTTTTACTTTATTTGTTATTAAAAAATTGTATGTGCAAGTTTAAGTTACTTTCCGATTTTTTATTTAAAATTTCAATTATTTTTACTTTCCAATATTAACAAAATAAATTTTTAGTATTTCACTCGCCTACAAAGTATGCCAAAGTCTATTAAATTATAATATCTATTTTAAGAAATTAATTAGGATGCACTAATTAAACTTGACTTGTTTATAGTGAGATAAAGAGGGGGAAAAATATATATATCGTTCCTACCATTCTAAACTCAAGGGATAATGGCCAAAAGATATCCAGTGAATTTTTTTTGGGAGAAGTCCAGGGATTTATTTCTCCACAAATTCAGAAAGCCTGCAAGCCTAGTTGGATTTATTATTATTATTTTGGAGAAGTTGGCTTTATGTCTTTAAGTTATTAAAAAATCTCGAATTAATTTGGCTTGTCTAAAGAGAGTTTTAATATTCGTGTATATTTGTAAGAACTAGTGTTCATCCACAGTAAATATCACCCTAATAATACGTAAATTAAAATTTAAAAGACTTTGATAATAAACTAAAAACATGTACGGTGAAGAAAAATAATAAATAGAATGAAAATATGTTTTTAAAAAATTAAATTTAATAATTTGTGATAAATGGAGCAACTTATTATTAGAAATAAAATGGGTAGTTTTTCTTATATGTTGTTAGTTTTTTCAAATAGAAAATTACATAACTAATATTAATATTTAGAGATGGTAATTGGGCAGGTTCAAGTCAGGTTATTTCGGGTTTGAATTTTTTTTAAGTTTGGGTTATTTCAAGTTTTGGTTATTTCAGGTTCAAATTATTTTGAGTTCGAGCTATTTTGGGTTTAAGTTATTTCGAGTTCAAACTATTTAGGGCTCGAGTTTAGGTTCGATTTGTGTTCGATTATTTTTTACATCATTTTATTTTATTATTTGATACACTAACTTTTCTGTAATTTAAATATTTACATCTAAAAGATAAATTATTAATTCATTATTATTTTAAAATAAGCTTCTGTTATAATAAGATATCTTTAATTATATTTATATATTTAAACCAATATTTGTTAGCATAAAAAAAATATAAAATTAATTTGTTATATAAAATTAATTTGTTAAATAATTTATTATAAAAATATGATATATTATAAGTTAATGGCACTAATATTTAAAATAATTGATTTGATGAATTCAAATTTTGACATATAAATACATTATAATTTATATTATCCATACATATAAATATAATTGTAAATGCTAATAATTAAATCAAAATAGACAAATAATTATATTTAAAGGAAAAATAAAAGCATAAGATTATGATTTAAGAGTTGATAAGACAATTAAAAAGGGAAGTATTACTACTTGATTATTGCATAATTTTTTAATATGATGATCAAATCTTAACTTGAAACAAAATTTTTTATTAAAACTAAATATTTTCCTATTAATAAAATTTATCTAATTTATAAGTAAGAACTTTAGTTTCATTAAAAATTTGTTAAATAAATTTATTTTATAATAATTAATTAAAGTTGACATTAAATTACTTTATTTTCAAGGGTTTAATTTTTTCATTAACTTCAATAAATAAATAAATTTACTTACTCAAATTTTAAATCACTATTGTAAAATTTTTTACTACTAATAAGATTTATATATCAAATTTATAATTAATCATTTTAGTTTACTTTTGTTAAATAAGTTTATTTTGTAATAAATAAAAAAGAATTAAGGTTTGCATTAACTTTCTTTATTTTTAAAAACCTAATTTTCATTAATGGTAAAAAGCAAATAAATTTATGTTATCAATAAAAAAGAGTTAAACCTTACATTAAATTTCTTTGTTTTAATAGTTTTAATTCTACATGACACTAAAAAGATAAATTTTATATTAATTTGGTATAATTTGCACTTGTAACAAACTTTATATGCTAATACGAAATTCGATGAACACTTTATTAATTTTATTTGTTTCTAAAATATAAAATTATATGTTTAAAAATTTATGAAATAACTGAAATTCATATGTTACACTACTGATTAGTGATAAAAAGTACTGATTTGTAAGTAAGCTTATAAAAAAATTTTAATTATATTTATATATTAAAATTAATATTTGTTAACACCAAAATGATATAAAATTAATTTGTCATATAAAATCAATTTGTTAAAAATTTTATTATTAAAAAATTAGTAAAATTTATAATTAAAGCTTTTACTTTATAAAATATTATTTAATTATAATTTGATTATTCTTGTTTTTAGTATTAAATTTAGGTTCAAGTTTTTTCACATTCGGGTTTTAATTTTTTGCCTGATCAAGTTCAGGCTTGGGTTTTTTCGAGCAGGTATTTGGGTTCGGGTTCGAGTTTGAGTTTATTTTGCCACCTTTATTAACAATATTGTTTTGATAGGTTTTTAAATAAATTCACCAATTAAATTGGTGTCAACATCAAACTCAACCAGATCTTTTATAATTAGTATAGATATCCAAAACTTAAAAGATGTTCATTATAAAAATATTATTATATAATTCAAAATTATTATTATTATTATTATTATTTGATTCTTGCAAATTGAATCTTGTTATGTTGAATAGTGTCTTAAATAAATGTTACATGTCCTTTAATTGATAAATTTGATTTGATTAGATACACTTTCTCTAATTTAATAAATAATATTTTGACTAAATTAGTTAAGTATGTTTCTTTACATAATATCCAATATTCTTGCTCACATCTTGCAATTCAACTCTCAAATAAATCCAAATATTAAAAACTAAAAATAAAAGCTTAATTAATTGTAGACATATTTTCGATAATTCATTCACAAGTATTAGCAAAAACACACATTTTCAGTCATAATTTACTTCAAAAGAATTTTATAAAATATGAAATGTTGAGTTTCCAAAATAAAAATGTTATATAATTAAATAATTAATAACTCGTTATAATTACTTTGCATAGATTATTAAGTTTATAGAAATCTCTCTAATTCTTATTATAAATAGGGAGGCTACTCGCAAAAAAACCTTTCTATCAGTTTAGATGTGATTAGGTTAAACTTTGTGTAGGCAATTATATTAACCTTTTTATGGCAGTTCCATTTAATTTTTCGATCACTATCCACTACTAAAATTACAATATATTGATAAACAAGTTTGATGCTATTTCTTTTGTTTTCATAGATGTTTTATTAATTGGTATTGTTCTCTTTTGTTCACTTTTTTTTTCTAACCTCTTTATACTCTATTTATTTGGAGATTATTATCACGTACAATTATGATGAAGTTTTTTAACTTCACAAGTGAGATTAAATTTTACCATATATTCTTACTATTTATTTAAAAAATAAATAAATGAAACATATGACAATCTCTTAACTCCATTTGTAGAGTTAAAAAAATTTTACCATCAATGTACTATCTAATTATCTTTTATTTATAGATTTCTTCTTAATTTTTTTTTTACTTTGAATTCCAGAATTTTGTTTTTTATTGAATAAAAGCATTTTTTCGGTAAAAAAAAGTATTTCATTTTTTGTGGTTGCAAGCATTGTTCATTTTTTTTTTAATGACTCTCAAAGAAAGTGAGCAAAACGAGATATAATTAAATACTTTGAATCCTTTCATTTACTTTTTATATTTTTGCAAATACCAAAATTATGAATAATTAATATATATATATATAGCATATGGTTTTGTCAATGACTCCCAAAGTCTCGAATCTGACAATAAATTTTATTTACATTAATGCTTGTTATTAATAATAAAAAAGAGGATGAAGTTTACCAATGAAATTTTCATATATTGGCTGCATCTATAGTTTGTAGATATTGAAACACACTGATTGATAATATATTAATGAATATTACTACTGATTTTAATTTCTTTTAGATGCAGACCAGTGTTTACATATTTTTTCTTTGAATAGTAACTTCTTTTCTTTTTTCTTTTTTTTTTAGAATATTGTGTCTTCCATTGAAAACCAACAATATATTCTACCTAAGTTTATATAAGTTGTTATTAATGTTATTAATATTCATTTTAAGTAATTATTACTAATATTAATATTAATATAAAATTATATTAATATATTTTCGATTTATAAATCTATATTTTTATATTATTTATTTTATTGTTATATCTATTATCATATTATATCTTACTTATTATTTATATATTATTATTTAAATTATTGTTATATAATTATTATCTACTATGATTTAATGAGTAATATATAAAATATATTTAAAATAGATAAAATCCTTCATTTATAAATATCATAATCAATTCTATTGATTTCAATTTTTTATTTTAAAAAAGGCAGTATGTGATTCTTTTAAGAGTTTAATTATATCACTTCTTGAATAATTACATATCTTTATCGGATTTAAATGGATTAAAGAAGCAAGATTTTTTAAATTATTGTAAATTTGGTTATAGCTTTGTGCTTAAAAAAATTGTAGAAGATTTCTACAGTTTTAAAAAACTATAAAATATTAGTAAATAATATCAATCTAATTATTTTTATGCATTATGAAAAATTATTTTCATTGGATTATATACCCTGCAAACCATGAGTTTAAAACTAGCTAGAATTATTTTTTTTAAGTTTAAATATAAATAATATGTTCTATATACAGTTAATACACTAACTATACACCCATTTATTAATCCAAACACAAAATTTTTGCTTAAAAATCTAAACCCACACTTTTTTTATCTGAAGAAAAATCCAAATTAATGGTATGGCAACAAGTAAATCTATTTGTGGACTGGATAATTGATACTGATCAAACTTTGAACAAGCATTTTAGTAATTTGGTTTGGCTTGAATTAGAAAGGAAAAATCTGGGCATATTAATATAAATATAAAGATTTAATCAGAATTAAACATACACAGTTGAATTAAACAAAAAAACACTCGAATTTCCTTAGGATCTTTAAGAAGAGATTTACATGTGATCAGACTGCAACTTAAAAACATAGATCTCTTAGAAATCATACTTGCTTAGAGGCTTGTAACTCTAAGCATGTCGATCCTTACACAAATGCAATATAAGTTGATTTTTACGATCTCTTCTTGAGGCTAAAAGTAATCCAAGTGTCTTTCCTTTAATGGTGATCCATAGAGATGTATATTGGAGCCTTCATGAGGTTTAATGTTTCTCTAGTACTAGCAAGAAGGCTTCTCAAGCCTTAACCAAAAGGTATCTTCCTAATAGGTACAGATCTGATGTGATCCAAGAATGATTATCTTACCTATTACACCAAAAAGGGGAAAGAACAGCTTCGTAAAAAAGGAGTTGTTTTTCGCAAATGCTAATAAATGGACCAAAAAATTACAATTCTTAATTCCAATTGATTCCATTAAGATAGAAAACTGATTTTGTACCTTCATAGTGATCAAAAACACTTTGAGATTACTTAGAATACTAGTTGACACAAAGGAAGCTTAGAGAAGCAAGGATTTCTAAATTTGGCCAATTTCACAACTTTTGTTAAAAACAAATCTCTTAATGTTAGAAAACTATTTTTTTATTTTTATTGTGTCAAGAACAATTTAAAAACACTTAGAAAAACCTTGAAAATTCAAAGAAAGCTTAAGAAGTCTTTGGTTGGTGCCTAGAGTTTTCTTAATGCTTCTTATCAACCAAAAAAGCTTTAATAACGTATTTAAATCAACCCTAGGCTAGGTTAGGGTTGACTATTTGGTCAACTGAGCCCAATATTGACATACCCAAAAGGTAGCACTACTTTAAAGTATTTTTTGAAACTTAATTAAAACTATTTAATTAACTTATCCACAATTGGGCCCAAATAGTAACTTATTAATAATTTAGCCCAATAGCTATTCTATGCGCCAAGCTTATTAGCAAGCCTAACTTAGACTGTTTACAATTGAACTTCATTAACGTGATCATTAAGACTTTTAACCCAACCTCTTAATTTACATGTTAAATAATTTAATTCATAATTTGTAACCCAAGTAAAACAATTTTAATTCATGTAAATAACATTAAATAATTAATTAAATAATTATCAAATAATTATTTAATTTTTCAAATACAATTATTTGGCTTTTTTTAGTAAAATCCCTAAACAATGTCTACAATAGACATTATCTTGATAAGACATTCTTACCTTTATTGCCATATTAAGACATCTCTAGTTAGATTTCGTAAATATAATTCGTCTTAAATTATTTTTAATTAAACTAATTCAATTAAGTTTTTCTCATTATACCTTTTATTTAATTAAGTTGTATTTAATTAAATCTCGGCTTTAATTTAATAGATCATCTTATTGTGTGTGACCCATTAGGCTTCCATCATAACGGCAATAAATTTAATTACCCAATTGAGTGTATTTATATTTATAGACCAAGATTGACCTCTAGCAAGGCAACATGGTCAGTCGATATGCAAGAAGAGTCAATATGACCTCTTAAGAAACTTTATAATATCCAGCCTCTCAGTCTACTTCGATCCTTTTACTAGATATCCTGAAAAGACTATGAGCATGGTGCAGTGTCTACTCATGTATCAATGCATATTAGTTCCTGTAGCTTTCTGTTAACCTCATGAATTTAGAGAAACAATTTCTCCTAAATTCATCATGCTTTGGCTAACGACTTTATCAAGTTAACCAAAGCCAAGAACATATGAGATATGTCTCCAATGTCACTCAAAGTGGTGAATCCTCTCTAGATCACTTATTCATCCACTATATAATTCATGTCATACCCAACGTACCCTACTTTAAGTATCTATCCATTGTGGACACGTTTTAGATAAATTAAAGTATGACACTTCTTAGATGGGATGACTTGGTATTACAAGTCTAAAGACTAATATACACGATTGGCACATGAAAACATATTCAATAGACACTTGAGTGACTTATACTAAATGGAGTTCTCATATAGGCCATGTTCAGTGAACCTGTTTCCTCAAAACAAGCACTTATAGTTACCCCAAGTATCTCTATATTTCAACTTCTATGGAATTAAAGAGTTGCATGCATCAAATACGTGAAGGCTTAGCATATGTTAGTTTTTGTGCATTGTCAATACCCTGTCTTAACAATACAATGACAAGGAACATTTTTAGAAACATGGCTTTGATGCATAAGGATCTCATCGTTGTAACTTATTTCTAACTTTGCAAGCCATTATGTTTCATGGGCTTCATCCAATTAGTATTCACATGATTGTCAATCACACCACTAACATAAAAGAAATCTTGAATCACTAATTTAAGTGATTAGTTTACATTATTAACTATTATATGCCTCATCCAATCTGATTGATTGTAGGGCATATACCAATAGAATTATTATTTAATAATAAAAATTATTTAAATTTAGTTATAAAAATAGTTTTTTAATCATTTTAATAGTAAAATAAGTTGTTACTTCAATTTAAAACCTGATCTGATTCGAATTTGGACAAAAAAAAGATTTTTCAAGTTGTGACCTGAACTGGCTCATAGCTAAGTGAGAAAGTAGAGACCCTTTTATTTGGTCATGATCTATCGAAAATCAAAATAAAAAATCAATTAAAGTGTATTAGCAATTTTAAGTAAAATTATTATTTTTTATTTAAAGACCTAAGAAAGGAATAAAGGGTAGAAAGAAAGTTGGTAGGAATGTAATTAGCACTCGTCGAATATGGTTGAGTTTTTGGTATAGGATACGCAGCCCGTGATGATGAATAAAGAAGATCACTGTATTAGTTTCACAAATTTGTCATGCAAATCTAATTCAGTTTTGTAAAATCAATATTTATCCCAAATAAAAAAAAAGAAATAAAACCCTTTTTTGTAACCAATAATGTTTAGCTGCTTGTAAATCTTAAATTATATATATTTATATTAATTTTTTTTTATAAAGTAGATAATGATTTTTGAATGAAAAAAAAAAAAGAAATTATAAATTATAGAAGTTGAAAATCAATCCAAATCTATCAGATGTAATTTTAAAACTAGACCAAATTCCAGGTTTCCAATAGACTAAAATGAATCTTTTTATCAGCATTAAATTAAAACAGGAAAAAGACTCTTTCAAATTTTCTAAAGGGGAAATTATTTCATTAATTGTCCGTAAAATTTTGAATTATTCAAATGAAAATAAAAGGTGAGACATATCTTTAATAATAAATTAAAAATTAAAAAATTAATTAAAAATTAATATATAATAAATTAAAAATTAAAATTAAAATAATTTTTAATAATAAATTAAAAATAAAAATTTAATATATAATAATTTTTTAATTTTATTTGTAAAATTAAAAAAAAGGGTAAACTTTTATTAAAGACAAACTCTATTTAAGGACAGCAGAGGGAGTGATCGATTTGGATATTGAAGATCGAATTTCAATCAAGTAAAAATCTCACCAACCTCACTCAATTTGTAGACAAATAATTATTGATACGCATGTCTGGCCAATAATAATAACAATAATAATAATAAAAGACGATGGTTTTATGCTGCAAAAATTTATCAACGCTGTAAAAGGAAATATTACCAAAAAAGAAAAAGAAAGGGATAATAATTTTCAATTAAAATAGAAAAAAAAAAAAAGGAGCAAGAAAAAGAAAAATTACTCACGTCGTTGAGTGCTGAGTTCACGAGTCATCGGTTTGGGACAAAATAGCAATGGCAACTTGAACAAGGGACCACATATCTTTGAAAAGCAAAATTAGAATCTCCCTTTTTTTTTTTTTTTCTTTTTTTGAGACTGTAATTTTTTTAATAAAAATAAAATAAAATCAGAGAAATTTCCCTCACAAAAAAAATTAATTTTTTTGGGTACATAGGTTCCCTCGTAAATTAACTTGATTATAAATTG
>JBBYHL010467676.1:0-13956 GCA_038381835.1 Adansonia madagascariensis | reverse complement strand
GAGGTGGTAAATCAAGAATTTGTCCTAACTTCTTTTGGAGACTCACCGGGTTACGTTCCTTACAATAGATGGGTCTCCACTCTAAAGGTCCTAACCCCAGTACAAATGCAATCTCCTCAATTGTAGAGGTCAAATCATACTGACCAAATGAAAAATATCTATAGGAAGGATGCCAGAACTCGATCAAAGCACGAACCAATTGTTCATTTATTGTTATTCTGAGGAGAAGAGCGATATGTCCATACTTTTCAATAAATCGAGCCTTCCTCCCATTGCTCCAACCATCCCATATATTAGCCAAGTCTATCAAATTATTCTATCGAACAATTAAATGTGCAATCTGTGATAATCCTGGCACAAATTCCCTCAGTGTACAGTCCCCATATTCCTTCTGATTTGATTCTGACTCAGTGCGGATTGCTTCGAATGTCTTTGAAATAACTGTTGTGTACACTCGTTCACCCATAAAGTCTAACAGAAATTAAACTGAGCTGAAATTCAGATTTAAAGCAAGCGTCCCTGTATGCATATGAGATGAAAGATGCAGAAAAAAAAAAGAAAAGCAAAAACTGAGTTAGTACCCTTAGGAAATACTGAATAAAACTTCAAAATAATGGAAGTCACAAATTATTCACAGTAAATAGAAATCATAAATTATTGGAACAAGATATTAAAAGCATTGAAAATGAAAAAGGAAAAATAACTTTGTCCTTCATGTGTCCTTAATTTTGGTGACACCTAAAATCGGGCATGGTTTTGACTGGGAGGTTAGTATGGTTCACTATATGCGATTTATGTCAGACTTCTAATTAGGTTCTTGAATCCCTCGAGCCCTAAAAGGACTAGTGAGGTACCTTATCCTTATCCATCACGGATTCATGTCAGAATAGGTTTGACTCGAGTGGGTATGTCTTCCATGTCCGTAACGAGGCTAACACCTTGGGCAGATGTAGGAATCTACACCCAGTAGGTTTTTCACTAGCCCAAACAGAGGCTAACACCTTAGAAGGCAGAGCTACTTCACCCCCTCCTAGCATATTGGGTACCTATGTCCTCTCCATATTTGACAGAGGAGAAACTACTGCACAACGTGCATAGTGTGTGCGAAGGGATAATTTTATGATATATCATTTAAAAATGAAACCCACTATCCTAATCCTTAAAGAGACAAAAGCAAACACAAGCAGATGAGCATAAAAATTAACATTAATATAATGCAAAAAAAATTGGGTTAAAAATTAAATACCAATTGAAATCGAATTAATTGAAATCTAGTTAACACATAATTAATTTTAGGCCTGACTCTCTAGATGTCCCTAGCGGAGTCGCTAAGCTGTCGCAACGTGGCCCGGATACGAATCCTAATGAAGCCCGACTTAAATGACCTTCACTCCTATATTTATTAAATTTATTATTGCCATATCATTATCATCATTTTCTCATTTTGGGGACTGGGTGATCAAGATAAACCACTTACTCGATTTAACCCTAAATAGTCATTACGAAATAACTATTTTTTGGAGTCGCCACCAATCTATTTAGGCTAGGTGAGATTGGTCACCTATCAGAGTGTGTATTTTGAGTTACGAAACCCTAAAATACTAATTCTTAGGCCTGCCACCATACCAGAGATCATAGAAAAGGATTCGGGAGTCGGTTACAATCACAAGTAAGGATCGGGTCTCTCATGATGCCCAAAAATCGGTATCTTATTAATCATGTGTTAACTTAAATTTTAATTTTTATTCGGTTTCAACATTGGATGTTTAATTATAATTCATATAGTACTTCATTATAAAAGTTTATTATTTTGAGAAAGTCGGGTTTTAATGTTTCTAGAAATCACAAAATTATTCGTACATTCTCAGGGAACCGGGTGAGCGCGAATTCTCAATCATATCCCATCAGAGAACCATACGAAATATGAAAGGTTTTATTTTGTTTTAAAACTGAAAAAAAAATCTCGACTTCTCATTTGAAAAGGTTATCTCGCTATTAAAATAATCCGTAGAATTCTTCCCATATACTAGTAGGAATCCTACATATCAATTTAATTGGGAGACATTGCCTTATTTATAAAAATAATTTTGTTATATATAAAAAATTACCGAATCTATGACCTAAGAATAACATAATATGATGGACATGTTCTTAATGTGTACTTCCGATATGAAAGTATCATAGCGTTCACATCAGATGTGACTCAAATACAAAGTTATGAAAATATCCTTAGGGTATACCTTTAACATGAAAGTATCCCGATAACCCCAATGGGTCTTAAGATTATCTTGGAAGGCTAAACCAATCCTAAAAATTCACCTTCGGCGTAAAAGCATCCCGATGAGCAAAATAACCAAAATGCCCCTATGGTATATCTTCGACATGAAAGTATCCCGGTGACCCTAATGGACCTTAAAATGATCTTGGTAGTCTAAACCAATCCTAAAAATTCACCTCGACGTAAAAGCATCCTGGTGAGCAAAATGACCAAAATGCCCTTAGGGTATACCTTCGAAATGAAAGTACCTCGGTAACCCTAATGGACCTTAAAATAACCTTAAAAGGCTAAAAGAATCCTAAACGTGCACCTTTGGCATAAAAGCATCCCGGTGAAAAAAATTATGAAAATGCCCTTAGGGTATTCCGTCGACATGAAAGTACCCATTAACCTTAATGGACCTTAAAATGACCTTAAAAGGCTAAAAGAATCCTAAACGTGCACCTTTGGCATAAAAACATCCCGATGAAAAAAATTACAAAAATACCCCTAAAGTATTCCTTCGACATGAAAGTACCCGGTAACCCCAATGGACCTTAAAATGACCTTAAAAGGTTACAAGAATCCTAAACGTGCACCTTTAGCATAAAAGCATCCCAGTGAGAAAAATTATAAGAATGCCCCTAGGGTATTCCTCCAACATGAAAGTACCCGGTAACCCCAATGGACCTTAAAATGACCTTAAAAGGCTAAAAGAATCCTAAACGTGCACCTTTGGCATAAAAGCATCTCGGTGAATAAAATTACGAAAATGCCCCTAGGGTATTCCTTTGACATGAAAGTACCCAATAACCCTAATGGACCTTAAAATGATCTTGGTAGTCTAAACCAATCCTAAAAATTCACCTTCGACGTAAAAGCATTCTGGTGAGCAAAATGATCAAAATGCCCCTAGGGTATACCTTCGACATGAAAGTACCCCGGTAACCCTAATAGACCTTAAAATGATCTTGGTAGTCTAAACCAATCCTAAAAATTCACCTTTGGCATAAAAGCATCCCGGTGAGCAAAATAACCAACATACCCCTAGGGTATACCTTCAACATAAAGTATCTCGATAACCCTAATAGACCTTAAAATGACCTTAAAAGGCTAAAAGAATCCAAAACGTGCACCTTTGGCAAAAGAACATCCTTGTGAAAAAAATTACGAAAATGCCTCTAGGGTATTTCTTCGAAATGAAAGTACCCGGTAACCCTAATGGACCTTAAAATGACCTTAAAAGGCTAAAAGAATCCTAAACGTGCACCTTTGGCATAAAAGCATCCAGTGAAAAAAATTACAAAAATGCCCCTAGGGTATTCCTTCGACATGAAAGTACCCCGTAACCTCAATGGACCTTAAAATGACTTTAAAAAGCTAAAAGAATCCTAAACGTGCACCTTTGGCATAAAAGCATCTCGTGAAAAAATTATGAAAATGCCCTTAGGGTATTCCTTCAACATAAAAGTACTCGGTAACCCCAATAGACCTTAAAATGACCTTAAAAGGCTAAAAGAATCCTAAACGTGCACCTTTGGTATAAAAGCATCTCGGTGAAAAAAATTACGAAAATGCCCCTCGGGTATTCCTTCGACATGAAAGTACCCCGTAACCCTAATAGACCTTAAAATGACCTTAAGAGGCTAAAAGAGTCCTAAAATGCTTACCTTTAGCGTAAAGGAGTCTCAATAAGCAAAATTACCAAAATGCCCTTAGGTTTTTGAAAATTACATTCCGTATTCTTCAGAAAATCGAACAAATACGAAAAGTTTTGAATATTTCTATACCCCTACGAAATGCCATAGGAATAATAGAAATTTCTAAAACCAGTAGAATGACTATTTTACCCCTTTAATATAAAAATTTGCTATTTAGTCCCTACACTTTTCTAGAACTTTATTTTAGTCCCTACACAATAAAGTAACCTAAAAATAAAAAAAAGTTGTATGAAATTATGTATGAAAATGCAGTCAATATATCAACCAAAAATTCATCCAAATACCTTGCCCTAACCAAAATTTTTTTAAATTTGCAAAGTAACCCCTAAACTTTGTAAAATTATATTTTGACCCCTACATGGTAAAGTACCACAAACAAAGCATTAAAAATCATCAAAACAGCAAAGAATCAACATAAATGTCATGGTAAAGATATGCAAGAAGGTTCGGCCAAGCACCTTTGACCAAAAAATGAAATTTTTCATTATTTGCAAACTAGCCCCTAAACTTTGAGAAATTACAAAATGCACCTTAAAATGTGAAAAGTACCTAAAGCATGGTATGAAATACCCAAAATCAGTTTCCAAGTTATCCATGAAGTTTTTGGTCAAATCCTTTGACCGTAAAACAAAAAAATTTGTATCATTTGCAAACTAGTCCCTAAACTTTTAGACATTTGCAATTTAGTCCCTAATTAACCGAAACCATCATGAAAACACATCATTGAGGCATGAAATCAGTTTGGAATCAGCAATAAAACATAGCTAAAATACTCATTAAGATTCGACCAAATATATAGGTCTAAATTTTTTTATTTTTTATGGATTAGCCCCTAAACTTTTTATATTTACAAAATGACCCCAAAAAAATAATACAAGCATGAATTTCGGCCAATACCTAAACAACCTACCAACCATCTTTTCTAAACTAAATAATCACATATTCATATTTTATTTAACATAAATTAGCACCATTATATGATAAAATCACAAAAACAAGCACATAAACATGCACTTTCACCATGATAACAATAAAATACTAAAAGAAATAAAATATGTATGAACATATATGTGATAAACACAACACTAAAACCAACTTCATATCAACATACACATGATTCATGAAGAAAAATAATTTACTAACAAAAAAAGAAAAAAAATCAAGGAAATTAGTTCATGGCCATTATGCTTAGTCTTTCAACATGGATAAAAATCCATGAACTTAAGCATATTTTTGGCTCACCAAAGAGAAGGAAAATGTATCAAACAAACAAAAATTCTAAGATTAAAGTAGAGATTTATCTTAACAAACTTTGAATTTTTCTTTTCACTTTTTTTCTAAAAAACCTCTCTATTTTTTTTTCAAGCTTTTTTTTTGTCCTTGCCTAGCCAAAAAATAAAAACACATCCTCCCCTTTTATAAAGGGGGATGATTGGCCAAGAGGATTCCCAAATCCTCTTGGCCGATGCTTCCAAGGAAGCATGGAAGAAAAAGGTAAAAAAAATAAGAAAAAAGAAAAAAAGCTTTTTCTCTTTTTCCCATACTTTTGTCATAAAAAGTTAAAATTTACATTAATTTCACAATCCATCAAAGGTCATTCAAAATATTTTGTGATGATTGCCTAGGAAATATCATGTAATTGGTAATTAGAAACCAACTAAATTGGTTAGGCAAATATTGAATATAAACTAAATTAGTTTCCATGAAACTAGTAGAAAATAATCAAAAATTACAAGAAAATTAAAATAATAATAAAATAAAAAATTACAAATTAATAATTATAAATGAAATTTGAAAACAAAATAAATAAATAAAACTGATTAGAGCTTCAAAACTCGTAAAATTATAAGAGAAAAATTTTATCGGATAAAAATTATTATATGTAAAAAAAAAAATGCAAAACTTATAAAATAAATTAAAATTTTTAAAACTGACTTAATATGATTCAAACAAAAATATTTGCAGAATTTTAAAAATTATAAACTCAGAAAAATCTTATTGAAAAAAATTACGAGTAAGAAAACTTCCTGTCTCAGTAATAAAAAAAATTTAAAGCTTATAAAATAAATTAAAATTTTCAAAAATGTTTTAATGTGAATTAAGTAATAATATTTAAATAAATTTAAAAATTAGAAACTCAAAAAAATCTTATCAAAAAAATTTACGGAGTATAAAACCCGTATCTCGGTAATAAAAAATTTCTAAAACTAATAAAAATAAATTAAAATTTTTAAAATGATTTAACATGGATTAAAAAATAATATTTAAACAATTTTAAAAATTATAAACTAAGAAACAGTTTTCTAAAAAAATTTATGAAGTAGAACACTTCGTATTTTGAAAACAGGAAAATTTCAAGAAAAAAATTCAAAACTCATGAAAATAAATGAATTTTTCAAAACTAATTTAACGTGAATCAAACAATAATATTGGATGAATTTTGATGTTTGAAACTTGAGAGGATTCAACCGAAAATTTTACGAGTAACGAATAAGTCTTATTTCAATACCAAGAAAAATTATAAACTTTTATTGACACTGAAGTAAAATAAATTCAAAACCACATATTGTTCAAAATATTAATTTCTAAAGTGAAGAAAATGAACTTGTAGAATTTCTAAAAATAAATCAACAAGAACCAAAAGTAAAATTTACGAGCATAATACTCGTAAGACTATAAACTTTAAAATTAATTTATAAAATTTACAATTTAACACTTTATGATAGAAAATTTCAATACATATTTTTTCTTGAATATTTATGATTTTTTGGGATGAGAATTAGCATAAAATCACACCGGTGTCGGTAAAATTATCCGACCAATAATTTCTCGAGTTTTTTAAAACAAATTCTCAAAAATAAAAAAATTGACCATGAGATTATTCGCAGAGGTAATTCCAAAATTTGTCAAGAACTTCTTCAAAAACAAAAATTTTTCCTTTGCGGATTTGTCATTTATACCCAAAAAATAAATTTTTCAATCATGTGTATATACAGTTATTTACATATGACTGATTAAAATTATAAAAATGTGAAACCCCTCTGGTGGAAGTTGACCTCCATTAGAGTAGCCATTACACTTTTGTTTTCGGATATTTAGGACTTTCGGGGACAGACAGTCCAGACGAATTTAGGTGTCTACAACATTATTACAATTACGTAAATTTATTACAAGTACCATAAACTTTTATGGTTAATAAGAAAAATCAAAATAATTATACAAATTATATATTTAATTAGCTTATAACTTGTGCAATGTATAAAACAATTTTGTTTACTTATACATTTATAAATATATAAATTATTATTTTATACTGATTATATTTTAAACTTTTAAAATTTATAACTTACTTAAAGTCGAATACTCTTAAAAACACAGATGATTAATTGCATTAAATTTATAAAAATACATGATATGAATAAATAAAAATTTCGTCTATAACTATATGTTTAAACCAAGTAATAAAAATAAGTAAAAATTTATCTATAACTAAATCACTTTCATTATTGTAAAATAAAATCCTAACATCCTCATATTTATAATTTTAAATTTGTACTATAACTCTTTGATAATAATTAAGATTTCATAGATGATTTTAAATTGATAAGAAATTTTTAAGACTTAAAGTTATATAATAAACTGATAGCTAGTATTTGAATTTTAAATTTAATAAATATTTGACAAGAATGAATTAAATTTTTTATGCTTTAAATTAGGATAAAATCATTATATATATATATATATATTAAAACTAGTCAACAAATTTATTTTTTAATATTAAATTAAAATTAATGTATACACTTGCATGAACTTAATTTTTTTATATTAAAAATTTTGAAAATTAATTAATTTATTAAATAAAGTTATTTATAAACAATTCTTAGGTGTCATTTAGACTTATATTTTATAGATGGCACCTATAATATTGCAAGTAAACAAATCTTAATAAATAACCATATACTTTGTAAAATAATATATATATATATATAAATATAATATACAAATACTATTGGCTTGTATTAATATATTTACTAGTTAGAGTTGGCTCACTAATTCAACAATAATCTAAAATTTGTCTTGTTTTGAGTTACTTTCATTTGAAACTTATTTCATAATGCACAACATTATGAAATCCTTATTACCATTTAGTATAAAATTACCATGCCATCCAAATTAAAATTTCATTATAGATATCTAATTAATATACATAAAATAAATAAAACAACTTAAAACAAAAAAAAATTGGTGTAACGCAAGTATGAATGTGGAGAATCTATTGAAATGACGAAAATAGTTATAAGTATTCATTATATTTATAAATTTTCATTGCCTAATTATAAGCAAGAAGTTTAATTTCATTAAAAGTCTTTTATTAAATATGTTTATTTGATGATAAATAATCTATATCTATAATTTATAATTTATAATCTATAATAGATATAAAAGTATAAATCTAGAGAATCTTTTGAATTGACTAAAATAGTTAGAAATATTCATTATATTTTTAAATTTCTATTATCTAATTTATAAATAAGAAGTTTAATTTCATTAAAAGTTTTTCATTAAACATGTTTATTTAATGATAAATAAAAAACAATTAAATTACATTAAATGACTTTTGAATTAATAAGATAATCATTTCTTTTATTCTATTTCTAAATTACTGTTATAAGTATTTTTATTATTAATTGTAGTAAGAAGCTTATATGATTAAAACACTTAACATCCATTACTATTTAATAACTATTGTAATAATATTTTGTTATCATATTATATAGTATGCAATATAAGATGGTGATTATATTTTTTAAAAACTTTTATCCCAATATTCAATCAAAATAAGATAATAATATTTTATTCTTTTAAATATATATATATATATATATCTTAAGTTAATACTTATAATCTTAGAGTAATTATTACTTAAATAGTAATATTGTAAATACCATTAAAACTAAGACTTCTCAAATGCTTTAACTGTTATTTTTAGAAAATACCAAATACTATGTAATACTTTATTAATCATTGTTTTTTATTTTTAAATATGGTTTCTTTCTTCTTATTGTTTTTCTTATAATGGTTTTGGTTTTTTATTCACTATTATAACATATTTTTTTATCTTATTTTCGAGTGGATTTCAGAATGTTACAAATTGGTTGACTTATTCTCAGGCATATGTCAAAATAATATAAATTCAATAGCTTTAAAAAATTTTCTTTTACAAAAAAGTTTTTGGCTCTTTAGTAAATTGTTCTTTTTTAATGTGGTTTTATATTCATTATTTTTATTAGATTTATTTTAGTTTGAGTAAATTTCAGCATATTGTAAATTCAAGATATTTAAAAAAGCATTCATCATGAAGGTGTTTGAAACTAAGTTATTTTTAAAATTATTATTAATTAATTAATTAATTACACAAAAAATATTATTTATTAAATTTAAAATTTGAAGACGTAGAATCATGTGCAATGTAGACGATATTAAAAACTAGTTACATTAAATAACTCCTAAATTAATTTTAATTAGGATAATTATTGGATATATAACAATTACCATGCATGAATTTTCAGTGGTTTTTAAATTTATAACAATTACCAATTATATTTGATTTTAAATAGACGATTTTATTTATTTAAATATTTTAAAACAAAAGATAATATTATCACTTATCTATTGCTTTAAATTAAACCAATTTCTAATTTTTTTGTCTTAATCATTTTTACTTTTTTCATATTTAAATATGTTTATTAGATTAGACTATTGAACCTAATTAATAATATTTTACTATATTTTTTAAAACTATTTTATATTTATTGTGTTTATTTAATGTTTAAGAATTTTATACATTAAATATTTATAATGTTAAAATTATATTTGCATATAACCACATATCTATATATATATCTACGCAATTGAAGTATAATTGTATGTGTATATAATATACATTTTATTAAGAAACTCGAAAAATATGCTATATAAAGCATATTTTGAGTGACCAATTTAATTGTATTTAATATATAAATAAACATAAACTTATATAATAAGATATTTTCAAATTTTTTAGGGTTACATGACCATCCATCCTTGTGTGAGTGTACAGATCTGCACACTATTGTGCATCAATATATCTAATTTTTAATTTCAATTTTATTTCATTATTAAGATTATTATTATTGATAGAAACTGAATTACCATTACATAGAAAAAATAATCATGTTGATATTTTCACATATTAAAACCTGTAGAATAATATTATATTTTAAAAAATTATTTTTGATAGATATAATTTTAACAAATTAAGTTTAATCCAGATTCAACACCTTTTTAAAATGATAAGCAAAATCTAATGTATAATATCAAGACTTTTGATGAATAGAATTTAGTTTCTGAAATTATCCCCACTAAAAAAATAAATCCAGTTTATTAACTCTAAAGCCATTTTCCCACTAAATAAGACAATCGATTTTACATGCCTCCAGACAATATCTTTTTTGTTTTATACATATATATATATATATATATATATATATTGAAATTCTAATCATGATTTGAAATTTAATCACAAAATTTATGTGTAAAATAATAAAAAAGAAATCCATAGAGTCCTATAGAAAATGAAAGGGTCAAAAAGATCATGATGAGATGTGGTATTGTAATTCCATATATCAATAGATAGATGAGCACAGAATTGACCATATAAGATCATATTTACAACTAAAAGTTACTATTACAATCAAATATCTTTTACTTATTTGAAATAATATATTGGATATAGAAATAATAATTAATAAACACTAACAACCTAATTATTAAATAAAATCAACATAGAAATGTGTATACATGATAAAACTTAAACTCGAAATTTAAGATGCAATTACAGATATATTATAAGATTGGAACTTGAGACTATTTTTACGAATTTCGAGTTTGAATATGAAGATTGAAGAAGTTAAATTTGTAGAATAGAATGAAAAAATAATTACATTCAATTGTATAATCGAAAATGCGAGTAATTATTTGATTTATTGATGAAATATTTAACTTCAACAAAGTTCAGTTCCTATTAACTTCAACGATCCAAAAACTATGTAACCAAAATCACATGTGCAAAAATAAAATATTGGAAAAAACTATTAAATATTCTCGTAATCTTTCCTTACCTTCGAAAAAGAAAAAAAAAGAAAAAACACCCCAAAGGTGAGTATTAGTAAAGACATCAATGTCATCCAACCATGTGACAATTCTTTCGGCTTAAGCAAGACTGTTGCCCACATTTAATTGAAGATATATGTAGATTTCTTAGTCTTAACAATGTGACTCCACTTTGGACATTTGCCATTCAAAATGAGAAAAGATTAATATTTAAGGACTCTTGGAGCTTAAATTCTATCGTCTGCAATCACCTTTTTTACGTGACTTCCTTTATTAAAAGAAAAAAACCAGTAGTCATCTTTTCATTAGCAGTGAAATTTAGCTGAGTTTAGTGTTGAAGATTGCTAGAAACAAGAGCATGAAATTTGCTCTCAGGAGTTAACAATGTTTATAAAAAATCATTTGTGGGTAATCATGGGAATGAAAATGCATAGAAGTTTTGAGTAGAGATATTGTCGAAGGAAAGCAGAAGTTGTCCGTTGAGAGCAAGAGTCTTGGGATTCCCTTGCTTTCTTTAGAATTTAGTTAAAAAGACTTGAAAGAGAGAGTTTTAAAGCAAAAGCAAAAACAAGAGATGTGGAATTTGTGCATACAAAAAGGGCTTTAGATATGAACCATGTTGAAGTGGGCAGAACTAAAGGCAGCTGCTAGTAAATTACTTTGGTGTTTGGGATAATTATGCAGAAATTGAAGAAGTTGGGAAGCAGTGGGAGGTTGTCCATGGAAGGAAATATTGAGGAAGAGGAGATTTCAAGATTGGCAATCTCCACAATCCAAGCTAAGGAAGAGGAGATTGAAAGAAAAAAGATGGAAGTGAAAGAGAAAGTTGAGGTCCGACTTGGTCGTGCTGAAGAGGAAGCAAGGCGTTTGTCAGTGATTTGGGAACTAAGTTCTTTCCACAAATTAAAACACAGCCAAGACCCTATTTTCAAGTATTAATGTATTTTAAAACTGATTCTGTTTTCAAAATGTAATAAAAATATTATATCTCTCTTTCATTTTGTTTCCCAATGATTTGTTAGGAACTTGAAATGCTGTCTGATCCTTTAAGGAAGGAAATTGCTGTGGTACGAAAGAAGCTTGACATGGCTAACAAGGAGCTTAAGCCTCTTGCACAGTGCTGCCAAAAGAAGGTGGCTCATTTCTCTCTCTCTCTCTCTCTTTCTCTCGCTTCTTGGTTCTTGAATTATACCATGGTTTGATATCTACAAGGACTTTGTAATTAGGTACCTAAAATTTATTTTTGTGATAGGTATTAATTTTATAGTTTTATAGTTTGATGATATGTTATTTTTTAATCCATAAGAACGTAACAAATGGAACCTTTTACGTGTCAACGTTTGAGAAAATTTATATCTTTTAAAATTATTTTTAATTTTATTTTACTTTTTTAAATTAAAAATTTTAAAAAGTAAAATAAAAATAATATTTTTTGAAATAAAAATTTTTTAAATTTTTAATTGTTGAAAGAACGTGAAAAACTTTCTCTCTCTTCCTTTTCTTCCACTTCCTTATCTCTCTTCTTTTTCTTCTTCTCTTTCCCCAACCTATTACTAATCTTATCGACTCAAGAAGACAAATGGCTAGCCGTCCCTTCCTCTGCCTTCTTCCTCTTATTTCTCTTCCTTTTTCTTATTTTCCACTCTTTTTTCTATTTTCCCTGGCTTATCGTCCATCTGTCAAGTCAAGGAGATCGACGGTCATTTGAACCTTCATCTTCTTTTTCTTTTTCTCTCTCTTTCTTTTCTTCCGCTCTTTTCCCCACCTTTTCTCTTTTCCTTGCCTATTGCCGACCCGAGAGAGATCAATGGCTAATCGATCAACCTTTTCTCTCTCTTTCTATTCTTTCTTCATTTTTTCTCTCTTTTTTTTTCCAGATTATTTTTTAATTATTTATTTTTTAAAAATGAAAAAAATATTGGTAACAAGGAAATGCTAAAGTGGCATTGACTTTGACATGTGGTAATATTTTATTAGCTGATCAGACTTTGTCAACAATATTAACCACAAGTTTAACTTGGTTGATGGAATACAAGTTTAGGTGTCCACTCATGAAATTTTTATTTAGATTCCAAATCGTGAAAATGGTATATTTTAAGAGCTAATTTACATATTAACCTTTCTTTTTCATTAAAGTCTAGTAGTTTTTTTCTCCTAATAATTTGCTTAGGCTTAATCTCCTTTTGGGATGATTTAAGAATAAATGGCATAATAAATTAACAATTTTGCTTCTTAAATGCTTTAACAAAAATCAAATTCAATTTACAAGGAAAGAGAATTCTTCTTCTAACTAACTTAACTAATCAGTTAAAACCTATTAGTTTTTAGTATTATACTAGATCTAAAGAGGATGGAGGTACAAATGCGGTATTTATTTTGGATGTGTGCATGGCTACAGGAGAAAGAATATAAAGAAGCCTTGGAAGCTTTCAATGAAAAGAACAAAGAAAAGGCACAATTGGTTACCACTTTACTGGAGGTAATATTTTCCTTTTTTTTCACCCTTTCTTTTCTTCTTCAATTATATATTTGGCCATGCAATTGATTTTTAACAGATATTGACTGAAAGTGAGAAACTAAGAATGAAGAAGTTGGAGGAGCTTAGTAAAAGCATAGAATCACTACAATAGTATCCATACCTTGAGGCTAAGGCTTGTGAAATTGTATTTTGGACCATGGATTCAAATTGCGATTGTCCAAACTCTTTTTTTTTTTTTTGATCATATTTTTCATTTTGTACAACCTAACATAAAACATAGTAATTAAAATTATAATAATTTTTTAAATATTTTAAAAATAGTTTGTGAATTTTATAATCTTTTATTT
>JBBYHL010467656.1:0-11723 GCA_038381835.1 Adansonia madagascariensis | reverse complement strand
GAGAGGATTCACAACTCTAAGTGACATTAGAGCCATATC
Organism: Adansonia madagascariensis; assembly: GCA_038381835.1. Lineage (NCBI taxonomy): Eukaryota > Viridiplantae > Streptophyta > Magnoliopsida > Malvales > Malvaceae > Adansonia > Adansonia madagascariensis. The sequence continues at coordinate 11,684 of JBBYHL010467656.1, read as the reverse complement.
TTGAGTGTTCTTAAATATAGTAATTGGATTAAAGTCTCTAGCTAGAGCATATTCTCATAGATCCATGAACATAACCCGTGAGTTATAAGAACTAATATGGATAGAGGTTGGGCTAGACATTGCACCATGCTCGTCTTCAATCTAGGATATATGGTGAAAGGACTGTACTACACTGATAGGTCGGTTACTAAAAGGTTTCTGTAAGGTCACATTGATTTTTCAATATTTGGGTGGTCATGATAGGTTACTAGATCCCGCTTTTGACTTATGAACATGATTAATGAGATTATTTATGTTCATTGCCAACATGTTGGGAACCTAATGGGTCACACACAATAAGGATGAACTGTTAAATTAAATCTGTGATTTAATTATGGCTTAATTAAATAAAAGGTAATTTGAATGAATGACTTAATTGAATAAGTTTAATTATTCAAGACAATATCATATGTGTGAAATCAAGATTTTGTTTTCTAATTAAGATATTAATAATAAGATCGTCTTATTAAAATATTGTCTAAATTGAGACATGAAGTGTAAAGGTCGATAAACACTAGTTCTAGTTGAAATAAGATTTCACCTAGACACGGGATTTGATTGAGAATCAAATTTTCCTATCTCAATAATTTGTTTGTAATCCCTTGAATATTATTTTAATATTAATTATTTGATAATTATTATTAAATAATATTAAAATTAAGTTGAAAATAATTTTAACTAAATTAAAGATTTATAGTGATAAAATCCATAAGGTGTGTATGCATTAGCTAATTTGTGTTTCTAAATTATTTATTTAATATTTTATAATTATTTGATAACTATATTTATTAAATAAATATTATTTATTTAGAATAAATAAAATTGAAATAATTGGATTAAATTCATTGAAGCATAAGTTTGGCCCAAAAACCCCTACATTGCACCTATCCATGCTTGCAGCCCAAGCTTGTTAAGTTGATTTGATTGGCCCAATAAGAAAGAAGAATTCAGCCAAGCAAAGGGAGGAATAGCTGATTGTTTAACTAACCTAAACTTAGGTCAAAACTATTCCATTCTAAATATGTGTGACAAACAGACACTAAAGTGGTCTTGGTGAAAGTCACTAGATTACTGTAAAGAATATCCTTAAGAACTTGCGAAGATTTATACGAATGCTAGCTTCTAATTTGATTGGGATGACAGTAAATCACAAAGAAGTTTTGTATTTTACCCTTAATGGTGTTGTAGTCAATTGGAAAAGTTCCAAACAGTTTACAACTGTAAACTCAAGAACGAAGCTAAATACATCTCTACATTTAAGGTAGCAAAGAAGGCATTTTGGATGAAAAAGTTTGTCACTGAACTTGGTATGGTTCCAAGCATTGTTGATCTAGTACCACTTTACAGTGATAATAATAGAGCCATGGCCCAAACTAAGGAACCAAGGTCTCATCATAAATCCAAACATGTGTTACAGTGGTATCATGTCATTAAAGATATTCTAGAAAGACATGATGTTGTCAGAATGAGTACCCATTGAGGAGAACTTAACTGATCTTTTCACTTCTATCCTAGCAAAAACAAGATTGTCATATAGAGGGTATGGGACTTAGACATATAGGCAATTGGCTTTAGTGTTTGTGGGAGATTATTGGTGTAAGCCTAACAAGCCAATCGTTATGGCTTATAAGGCATTAGCATTTTGTAATTTCGTGCAATCAAACATTATATTTAATTAATATTATAAAGGTATTTCTTTATCCATAAGATTTAATTGTACAATTATTATAAATATCCTATGTAGATAGAGCCTATTGAACATATTGGCCTCATAAGGGAATTATAATAAGTTACAATTATAAGATCCCCATGCATCAAAGTTGTGTTTCTAAGTCTTGGTCATTGTATTGTCAAGATAGGGCATTGATAATACACAAAGACTAGCATATGTACACCTCCACGCATAAGATGCATGCAATTTATCTTATAAGTTAAAGTATAGAGATTAGGGACATCATATTGGTGCTTGGTATGGTAACAAGTTCAATGAACATGACCCATTATGAGAGTTCTATTTAGTATTTCACTTATGTCTATGGAAATACTCTTATATGTTAGTAGTGTAACTGATCTTTAGACTTGTGACACCAAGTGATCGTATATGAAGAGTGTCACGCTTTGATTCCATCACAAACGGTCCATAATAGATGGATGCTTATGGTAGGATGCTTTTAGCTATGGCATGAATCATATGGTAGGTGAGTGAGTAGTCCAGCAAGGATTTATCACCCTAAGCGATATGAAGGAACATATCTCACATATACCTAGCTTATGTTAACTCAAAGTCCTTGGCCAAGGCAATATTAATTATTGAGTTAACACATAAGGGTTGCATACTAACATGAAATGATCTAGGAGTAGACACTAAACCATACTCTTGGAAATTCTAGGATGTATGATGAAAGGATACTTATTAAATTAAGATACTGAACACTGAAGGTCTCCTAAAAACCACATTGACACTTTCTATGTGTTGGGTGGCCATAATGTAGTGCTAGATGCCAATCTTTGTCTGTGAATATAAAATATTCTTTATTAGGTATTTTATATTTATTGCTAATATGATGAGGGCCTAATGGGTCACACGCATAAAGGTTAATAGTATAAATTAAATTGAGATGGTGATTATATGTCTAATATAGGTAATGATTACTTAGGCCCAATTTGAATAAGTTCACATGGGCTAGGAGCAAAAGTATAATTTCTCCAAAATTAAAATTTTAAACCCTAGGCTGTATAACCCCATGTTTGCCATCCCTCATAGCTGGTTAGAAGCTTTAAATTTGGCCAAGGGAAACCAAAATAAGGTTGGGTGACATCCTCTTAGAATTCTTATGGAAGATTGCACCGACTCCTTTAAACAAGAGGAAAATTAGTTTTCCTCTTCGTTTTGATTATTGAATCAAGGTCTTACAAGTGCAAGGGAAGGTTTATTAAAACCTAAGCTACTAGCACAGCTCACATCGATGAAGTTTTTTTTCCTTATTAAAGGTTTTTTGGGTCACCTGTGTGGATAACCATTAGAGACTAGATGCTTGGACAGCTTTAGTTTATGATAAGTAGGCCTGATTTTTGTTATAATTGTGTCATGGAATTGCTGTAAAGCTTATCAAGATTTAGGTATGTTTGAACCTTGAATAGTTTCGTAGGTTTCTTGATGTAAAAGGTTAATTAAGATCTTGCAAGTTTTTCCTATTTAAGAAGTCTTAAATTGTCTTTATTGTTGTGTTTTTGTTACCATGTTTATAAATTACTTTATACATTTTTGTAATTTGATACTTGTGGCCTGAGATTTCCTACATTAAGGCTCAAAAATGATTTTTCAAGTCATGACTATAATGTTGCCGCAGCAAAACAAGAGAGCTTTTTGAGTTTTTCGATTTGCTAGGACTAGGCATTAGTTATGGACATCTATGTCTATAACAAAGAGGGTCAATGATAGTGCTTCACAAGCTCATATGCACAATCTCAGAGTAACTTGGGATGACCGAACAACCATTTAACCAAAGTCACTAGTAAAAGCGTTAAACTCAAAATCAAAGCATAAAAATTCTAGAACATGTGAAAGAAAGATTTTATTTTGAAAACAAAATATTTGACCTCATTTAACCATGAATCCAAACATGATAAGCTTGATTTTTTCCCAAGATTGGAGGACCAATTAATAAAAACATTAAATCCATGTTGGTCTTTATTTATAGAGGTAATATGGACTTAACTTGGGGGTTTTTGAAAATGAAATTTTTGCAGCAAACAAACAATCTTCTTGACAAACATATTATTAACAAAATGTGACAAACATGAAGATGAACATAGATAGCACATTTAAGCAATTAAAGATGACATTTTGACAAGGAAAATATGATAAAAATGCAAGGAAATGACAAATAACATGCCTAGAAATATCATTTTGATGAATGACACCAAAAATCATGCCATGGAAGGTCATATGAACATGCTTAAGCAAGGAAAAGCACACTAGAATTTTCAAGACAACATTTTTATCTTGTAAAACATGCCATAATAAAGAAAATGCATGAATATGCTTAAAACCTATTAAGATAAACATCCATGCATGAATTGAACATGTGAATGGGACATGGGACATGGCAATAAAATGCATGAGTAGGGGTTGTTTTGATGGCAAAAATAAAACATGGCATGTTTGGTCACCCAAACAACATTAAAGCACCAAAAAGATCATCAAAGCCCTAAGAATACCATAACCAAAGTTCACAATAATACATGAAAGTCCTAAAATGGTCATGGTAAAATGAATAAGTCACTAATATGATGCAAAAAATGAAAAACAAAAAATAAGTGGAGCGAGATAAGGAAAATATACCAAAAGACTTGAACCTTAGCTTATCTTTTAACTAATAGCTTTATGCTCACTTTTTCCCCTCTTTCTGTATTGATTACAAGAAAGGAATCAAAAGAGGGAGCTTTTTAGTTATGGTATGGATAAAGGGAGTTTTAAAGGTAATAGTGAAGGAAATTTGAGAGGTTTTTGGTGGCAGTTTAAAGGAGCTATGGGAATGAGAGTGTTTTTTTGTGGAAAATGGCTAAAGAATATTTTGAGATAGTGTTTTAATGAAGTATGTATAATCTACTAAGCACTTTGTTTTTTATATACACATAGTCAGGCAAGGTTTTTTGAAGCCAAAGCAAGGTTATTTTTTAGTTTTTTCCATGTACCACATAACAGTCTTTGGTACTATGCTCAGCTAGCTAAAATTTCATTGGTTGCAACAAATAAGGTAATGAAGCAGAATGGTTAAAATAGTTTGTTGCTAAAGAAAAACCAACCATGCCCTTAAACAAATCATATATTTCATGAAAATTTCTCATTTTTAAGTCGTTTTGGGCCTCAGAAGTTCTCTAAATCCAATAATAAGTCCAATGCTGAGGCTTGGCATGAATTTTTTGATAATTATTTATGCTAAAAAAAAGTCCAAATCAAAATTTAAGATCAATGGTGCAAAGGCTATAAATGGCACGAACTGGGCAAAAATACCTTAGTATATTAACACAAAGAACATTGTATCAATATAAAAAGTGAATTTTGCCTTCCAGTATTAATACAACATGGCCTGTATCAATACATAAAGCAAAAATTCTTTCCAATCTCAATATAATTAGTGTATCAATACCATGCAAATTGTATGGACAATCCAATTAGTGTATCAATACATTTTGGCCAAAAATTATGATTTTAGCTATGACATAACCTTGTATTGATAAACCCTTTTGGTATTGATATGATACCTTAAGTATCAATAATATGCCCTTTGGTATCGATACAAATAGCAAGATTTTGAAATTTTCAAGACACAGATCCTTGTATTAATACTTGGTGTCCATATATCAATACCTACATCCATAATGTGACTTTTACATATCTTTATCTATCAAAACCTCTTACTACGGCTAGAAATGATGGGGGGTTGATCCATGGTTGTTCAAATGACCTTGATGAGATCTTGTGTAGTGACCGTTAGTGGCTTGAATATTGGCTTAGACAAAATGACGCGTCTATAGTTGCCCTTCTTTGGCAGTTGCTAAGTATTAGGAATAAGGCAAAAATAAATAAATATTATTTTGTTCGAGACATGATGATCTCTCTTAAATGCCTACAAAATAAAATTTAAATAATGTTTTTTCATGATAGGTATGATCTATTGACGGTGATTTCGATGAAAATCTAAATAAGTTTTAATAGGTTTCAACCTCTCTATTAGGTTTTTTGATCTTTTAAGGTTTGACCCCTCCAAGAAAGTACTAACTAATATGGACTTTGACTTGATAAGTGTCCAGCATTTTATGGACAAACTTAATGCCATCTCATTATAGGTAAACTTAATTAGTGCCTAGCCTTTTGTAGATAGATTCGGTTGGTGCACAGCTCTTTGTAAATGGACTCAACAGGTGCCCAACTCTTTGTGAACAAAATTGATTGGTGCCCAGCTCTTTATGGACAAGCTCGATTGGTGCTTAGCTCTTTGTAAATAAACATAGTTGGTGCCTAACTCTTTATGGATAGACTCGACAGGTGCCCAACTTTTTGTGGATAGACTCGACCGGTGCCTAACTCTTTGTGGACAGACTTAGTTAGTGCATAGATTTTTATGGATGAACTCGATAAGTGCCCATCTCTTTGTCAATAAACTTGATTGGTACCTAGCTTTTTATGAATGAACTTGATTGATGCCTAGCTCTTTGTAGACAAACTTAATTAGTGACCAGCTCTTTGTGGACAGACTCGATAGATGCCTAGCTCTGTATGGATAGACTTGATTGGTGCCTAGCTCTTTGTAAATAGACTCGATTAGTGCCTAGCCTTTTATAGACAGACTCAAGAGGTGCCTAGCTCTTTATGGACTATGAAGATAAGCATCCAACTCTTTATAGATTACAAAAATAGGGGTCCAACTCTTTATGGTTAAGGGGATAAGAGTTTTAATACTTTACATGGATGGTTTTTGACTTTTAAGCTCATAAGGTCAGGTATTCTTACCTAAAGCCCTTTGAGGCTTTTCGAAGCAAAAATCTATGCTTGGGATTTTATGCTAATTTGACTTTTGGGATAAGCAGTTCATACCTAAAAAAATATTAACTATTGGATGAATGATGCATGATGATACAAGTGCATGTTTAAGTGTTGCAAATGTGATGACTTAAGAGTGTAATCTAGTAATTTGTTATAAAGTTTTGCATCACGTGCTCGTCCAAGAGTTCATTCAAGTGTCTTCTTGTCTTGAGGTTTACTAATCTTGCTCTTAATTTTTAAAGGATCTTAATGTTCAAAGTTGGTTTTAAAGGGTATGGATAGCCAATAATTATGAAAAAAGGTTTCTAAGCTCAATTGGCTCCTATTTGAATTTTTCTGCTAGCTAGATTTGCTAGTGACTCATCCTTTCGATTAAGTTTAAAGGGTTGCTTTAAATAGTCATGATGGATTGATCAATGCAAGAGTCAAAATGTACTTTTGGCTTCTATCTTTTAGCCAAGGTTTGCAGGGCGAAGTTTTGAACATGTTTTCAGAAAGAAAGATCTAAAGGTAAGACTGAGTATAGTTCCAAGGTTCGCTTTTAGCCTTAGGGCCTGAAAAGATTTTCTTGTAAAATCTTTATCTTTTTCAATATAATACTAAGAAATCCTGTGATCAATTTTATCTAGTTATCAATGCATGACCAATTAGAAAATAAACATGACGAATCATGCCATACAAGTATTACAAAGATAAATTGAAAAAGAATAAAACAAATATATTTCATTAAAAAAAAGAGTACAACTCTTGAAAAAATCACATATATATGATAGAGTTAGTTAATGATATAATTCTTAGGTAGCTTGTGCCCTTGATGCTAATGACATGAATCTTCCACTGAATATTTTTGAAGACTTTTTTCAAGCAGTCAATCCTTTCAGTATTGACTAATCACCAAAGGAACCCCTTAAATTGCCCCATGATGTGAGGGTTTTGAGCTTAGGTAGACATCATCTTTTCTCTTTGAGTTTGAGTGAAAGTGAGGTTCAGTAAGCTAGATTAAAGTGTGGCGGGTGGATCAGGTTATAATTTGGTCTTTTGGTCATTCTATAATGAATAGGTCAAGTTGGTGCTAGTCTAAGCTTGTGATAGTCTGGATTTGGTTAGGTTTAGGTAAGGGCAAGCTTTGGTCACTTAAGCTGCCCTTTTAAGTTTTTAACTTAAGCGATTTTATTTTCCTAGATGCCCTTTTAGGCTTTCATCTTAGGCTTTTTAAGGATTATAGGATGCCCTCTCAGGTTCTTTGCCTTAAAATTCTATTCAAGCATAGTATTTCTTAATAGAATCAAAGTTGGCAAGATTAGGCAAGTCATCGCCATCCATCTCAGTTAAGATCAAGGATCCTTTGAAAAATGTGTTTCATTATATATGGCCCTTTGTAATTGGGTCCATTTTCCCTAAGCATTTTTGTAGATTGGGAAAATCTACTTAAGCACTAACTGACAAAGACATATCTATTTATTATGGGCTCTAATCATACACTTTCAGTATATTTGCCAATGAGAGATAGCTTTCATCCTTTTCTTTTTGATGAGATTAAGTTACTTGTATCAGTCTTTTACCCATTCAGCTTTTTTAAATTATGATTCCATCAAGACCTTGAATAAGGGAATCTTAACCTCGACAAATAGAATAACCTCTATGCCATAGAATAAGCAAAATAGGGTAACACCTATAGAAGCCCAAACTACTGTGCGATTGGTATGCAGCACAAAATGACACTTCTCGTGCCAATCTATGCATGTTTTAGCCATCTTTTCAACTATCTTCTTAATGTACTTGTTGGTAGCTTCAGTTGCCCTGTTCATCTTTGACCAATATGACACTAAGTTATAATACTAAACTTTAAACTGAAAATAAACTACTTATATCATTTTATTTTTAAATTGCATGCATTACTTGTAATGATCTATTCGGGGAGCCCATATCGACAAATGATGTTTCCGTTTATAAATTTTCTCATAATAGCTTGGTGACATTGGCATACAAAGCCATTTTTACCCAATTAGTAAAATAATCAATGGTAACTATGATGAAATGGTGCCCATTAGAAGCCTTAAGGATGATAGGTCTAATTATATCCATGCCCCGCATAGAGAAAGGCCACGGAGCTATCATGACATGCAAAGGTAATAGCGAAACATGAATTTTGTTCATATAGATTTAGCACTTATAGCTCTTTCGATAATAATAGCTTGATAGCATAACTTGCTCTGCCATTCAATGTCCATTAGCATGCATACTGCAGATTCCCTCATTGACGTCTTCCAAGATTTTTTTGGCTTTAAGAACATCCTTACACCAAAGTAATACTTAATCCTAGCCTTTTTTGTATAAAATCTCATTGTCTAGAATAAAGCTTATATAAATTCTTTGGATGGTTCTCTTATCAGTTTTGGTAGGATATTTAGGGTATTATTTGTCTTTAACACATCATAAAATGTCATGGTACCTTTAATCCATCATTTTCCTCCCCTATGCTATGACAATAGGCCAAGCTTTATAGATACTCATCTAAATAGGTGTGACCTCTAACTCTTGATTTACTTTGAAAATAAAGGCTAAGGTTGCTAAAGCATTGGCCATTTAGTTTTCCTCTCGAAGCAAATGTTGAAAGCCAATTTCATCAAATTCTTGTCTTAGTTCATATATTAACTTCCCATATTGGACTGGCTTAGCATCTCAAGCCTCATATTCTTCTTGGAGCTGATAGATCACTAAGGCTAAATCCTAAAGCACTTATAGAGTTCTGATATCCCTTTTAAGGGCGGTTTAGAGTCCTATGGTGCAAGCTTCATATTCAACTATTTTGTTGGCACAATTAAAGTTTAATTTGGCGGTGAAGGGGTAGTAGTTTCATCAGGTAAGATCAAAATTATCCAAATTCCATGCCTTAATGCATTTGAAGCTGCATTAAAGTATATTTTCCATGGCTAACTTTAATCGGGAGTATCTTTCACCCTAAATATGCATATTAGATCTTTGTTTGAAAATTCAAAATCCAAAGGATAATAGTCAGTAGTTGCTTAGCTTGCTAGGAATTTAGCTATTGCACTACCCTTGATGGCTTTTTGATCACATAAATAATATCATATTCGAAAAGCAAGACTAGCCATCTAGCTAATCTTCTTAACAAGGCAAAGGCCTTCCGTAGGTATTTAATGAGGTTGAGTTTGGTAATTATCCATATGATGTGGGATAGAATATATTGCCCTAACCTCCAAGTTGCCCAAGCTAGAGCACAACTAGCTCCTTAACTGCTAGGTAATTATTTTCACACTCCGTAAACTTCTTGCTCAGATATTAGATAGCCTACTCCTTCTTACCAATTTCATCTTTGACCAATATGACACTAAGTTATAATACTAAACTTTAAACTGAAAATAAACTACTTATATCATTTTATTTTTAAATTGCATGCATTACTTGTAATGATCTATTCGGGGAGCCCATATCGACAAATGATGTTTCCGTTTATAAATTTTCTCATAATAGCTTGGTGACATTGGCATACAAAGCCATTTTTACCCAATTAGTAAAATAATCAATGGTAACTATGATGAAATGGTGCCCATTAGAAGCCTTAAGGATGATAGGTCTAATTATATCCATGCCCCGCATAGAGAAAGGCCACGGAGCTATCATGACATGCAAAGGTAATAGCGAAACATGAATTTTGTTCATATAGATTTAGCACTTATAGCTCTTTCGATAATAATAGCTTGATAGCATAACTTGCTCTGCCATTCAATGTCCATTAGCATGCATACTGCAGATTCCCTCATTGACGTCTTCCAAGATTTTTTTGGCTTTAAGAACATCCTTACACCAAAGTAATACTTAATCCTAGCCTTTTTTGTATAAAATCTCATTGTCTAGAATAAAGCTTATATAAATTCTTTGGATGGTTCTCTTATCAGTTTTGGTAGGATATTTAGGGTATTATTTGTCTTTAACACATCATAAAATGTCATGGTACCTTTAATCCATCATTTTCCTCCCCTATGCTATGACAATAGGCCAAGCTTTATAGATACTCATCTAAATAGGTGTGACCTCTAACTCTTGATTTACTTTGAAAATAAAGGCTAAGGTTGCTAAAGCATTGGCCATTTAGTTTTCCTCTCGAAGCAAATGTTGAAAGCCAATTTCATCAAATTCTTGTCTTAGTTCATATATTAACTTCCCATATTGGACTGGCTTAGCATCTCAAGCCTCATATTCTTCTTGGAGCTGATAGATCACTAAGGCTAAATCCTAAAGCACTTATAGAGTTCTGATATCCCTTTTAAGGGCGGTTTAGAGTCCTATGGTGCAAGCTTCATATTCAACTATTTTGTTGGCACAATTAAAGTTTAATTTGGCGGTGAAGGGGTAGTAGTTTCATCAGGTAAGATCAAAATTATCCAAATTCCATGCCTTAATGCATTTGAAGCTGCATTAAAGTATATTTTCCATGGCTAACTTTAATCGGGAGTATCTTTCACCCTAAATATGCATATTAGATCTTTGTTTGAAAATTCAAAATCCAAAGGATAATAGTCAGTAGTTGCTTAGCTTGCTAGGAATTTAGCTATTGCACTACCCTTGATGGCTTTTTGATCACATAAATAATATCATATTCGAAAAGCAAGACTAGCCATCTAGCTAATCTTCTTAACAAGGCAAAGGCCTTCCGTAGGTATTTAATGAGGTTGAGTTTGGTAATTATCCATATGATGTGGGATAGAATATATTGCCCTAACCTCCAAGTTGCCCAAGCTAGAGCACAACTAGCTCCTTAACTGCTAGGTAATTATTTTCACACTCCGTAAACTTCTTGCTCAGATATTAGATAGCCTACTCCTTCTTACCAATTTATCATGTTGACCCAATACATATCCCATAGACTTATTGAAAATTGATAGATACAAGATCAAAGGCCATTCAAGAACTAGTGGTACAAGAATTAATGGGTTTGACAGGTAATGTTTGACCCTATCGAAGGCTTCCTAGACTTTTTATTTCATTCCAAGGGGTTCTAAATTCTAAGTAATCAGAAGATCAGAACATATTTGTTGGTTAACTGGGATATGAATTTGGCTATGCAGTCCAA
>JBBYHL010467616.1:0-13959 GCA_038381835.1 Adansonia madagascariensis | reverse complement strand
CATCTTCATCAATCAAGCAAAGTACACCAAAGAATTACTCAAGAGGTTTAAAATGGATGAAGCAAAGCCTTGTTCCATACCTATGAATACCTCAACAAAGCTTGAAAAGGATGAAGGAGGTAAAATCATTGACTCTAAACTTTATAGGTCTATGATAGGTTCAGTGCTATAACTTACCGCAAGTAGACTAAACATAATGTTTAGTGTATGCCTATGTGTTAGATACAAATCATCAACATGAGAGTCTCATCCAATTGCCATAAAAAGAATCTTTAAATATCTTAGAGACACTCCAAATCTAGGCCTATGGTATCCTAAAGAATCATCCCTTATCTTACATGCTTACTTCGATGTGGATTTTGGTGGATGTAAAATTCATAGGAAGAGCACTTCCAAAACATGTCAATTTCTTGAAAATATGCTCATATCATGATTTTCCAAGTAACAAAATAATGTTGCTTTATCCATAACCGAAGCGAAATACATATTTGTGGGAAGTTGTTATACCTAAAATTTATGGATAAAACAATAAATAGAGGATTTTGGCATTACCATGGATCATATTCCAATTAAAAAATATGGATAGAAAACTTTTCTTGGCAAACCAGAGCATCAATATCATGTATCGCAATAAGGGTGCAGTGCCCTGTCACTAAAAAAATGAAGATTATTACGAGAATCTAAGTTTGTCTCATTTGATGGTTAAACCTTGATTATGAAGAAATGGTGGAAAAAAAAGCTTTTATTGCCAAACCAAAGCACCAATATCGTGTACCCAAAGAGGATAATGTGATTGTTGTGCCTAATAACAAAAAAATGAAGATTGTTACGAGAATCCAGGTTTGTCTCATTTGACGGACAAACTTTGATTCTATGGAAAATGTGGAAAATAAGCTTTTCTTGCCAAACCAAAGCATAAGTATCATGTATCGCACAGAGGAGGACATGATTGTGGTGCCTAATAACAAAAAGTAAAGATTATTATGAGAATCCAAATTTGTCTCGTTTAATGGATGAACTTTGATTCTAGGGAAAATGGCGAAAAGAGAAGCTTTTCTTGCCAAACCAAAGCATCAATTTCATATATCTCAATAAGGAGAACATGGTACAGAGTCCAATCATAAAAAAAGATAAAGATTACTATGAGAATCAAAGTTTGTCTTATTAGATGGACAAACTTTGATTCTAAGGAAAAGGTGAAGGGAAAGCTTTTCCAGCTAAATAAAAGTGTCAATATTGTGTATCCCAATAACGAGAACAAGATTGTATTACCCAACCGCAAAAAGAATGAAGATTATTATGAGAATCCAAGTTTGTCTCATTTGATAGATGAACTTTCATTGTAAGGAAAATGGTGAAGGGAAAAGCTTTTCTTGGAAAGCCAAAGCACCGATATCATGTATCAAAATGAGGAGAACATGATTGTCATTTCGATTCAGAAAATAAGTGGAGATTATTACGAGAATCCAAGTTTGTCTCGTTTGATTGACGAGCTTTGATTTTATGGAAAATGTGGAAAAAAAAGTTTTTCTTGCCAAACTAAAGCATCAATATCATGTATCCTAGTGATGAGAACATGATTCTAGTTCCCAATCATGAAGAAAATGAAAATTATTACAAGAATCCAAGTTTGTCTCATTTGACGGATGAACTTTGATTATAAAGAAAATGGTGGAAAGAAAATCTTTTATTGCTAAACCCACTAATATCATGTACCCAAAGAGGAGAAAATAATTGTAGTGCCTAATAACAAAAAAGTTAGGATTATTACAAGAATCCAAGTTTGTCTCATTTGATAGATGAACATCGATTCTAGGAAAAATGTTAAAAGAAAAGCTTTTCTTGCCAAACCAACGCATCAATATCATGTATCTCAATAAGGAGAACGTGATGTAGAGCCCAATCACAAAAGGAATAAAGATTATTATGAGAATCTAAGTTTGTCTCATTTGATAGATGAACTTTGATTCTAAGGAAAGTAGTGGAAAGAAAAGCTTTTCTTACCAAACGAAAGTGTCAATATCATGTATCACAATAAGGAGAACGTGATTATAGTGCCCAACCACAAAAAGAATGAAGATTATCACGAGAATCTAAGTTTGTCTCATTTGATAGATTAACTTTGATTGTAAAGAAAATGGTGAAGAGAAAGCTTTTCTTGCCAAACCAAAGCATCAATATTGTGTATCCCAATGAGGAGAACGTGATTGTAGTGCCAAATCACAAAAAAATGGAGATTGTTATGAGAATCCAAGTTTGTCTCGTTTGACAGACGAACTTCGATTCTAAGGAAAATGGTGGAAAGAAAAGCTTTTCTTGTCTAACCAAAGCATCAATATCAAGTATCTAAGTGAGGAGAACATGACGTAAAGCCCAATCACAAAAAGATTAAAGGTTATTATGAAAATCCAAGTTTGTCTCGTTAAACGAATGAACTTTGATTGTACGAAAAATGTTGGAGAGAAAGCGTTTCTTGCCAAACCAAAGCTCTAATATCGTGTACCCTAATGAGAAGAACAAGATTATCTTGTTGATTTATAAAACAAATGGAGATTATTAAGAGAATCCAAGTTTATCTCGTTTGATTGATGAACTTTGATTTTATGGAAAATGTAGAAAGAAAAGCTTTTCTTGCCAAACCAAAATATCAATATCGTGTATCCTAATGAAGAGAACATGATTACGATGCCCAATCATAAAAAAATAAAGATTGGTACGAGAATCTAAGTTTGATTTATTTGATAGACGAACTTTGATTCTATGGAAAATATGGAAAAAAAAGCTTTTCTTGCCGAACCAAAGCACTAATATCATGTGTCTCAGTGAGGAGAATGCGATTCTAGTGCCGAATCAAAAAAAATGGCGATTGTTATAAGAATCCAAGTTTGTCTCATTTGTTGGATGAACTTTGATTTATGGAAAATGTATAAAGGAATGCTTTTATTGCTAAACCAAAGCATCAGTACCATCAATCCCAACGAGGAGAAAATGATTGCAATGTCCAATAAAAAAATAATAATTGTTATGAGAATCAAAGTTTGTCTCATTTAACAGATAAACTTTGATTCTATGAAAAATATGGAAAAAGAAAGTTTTTCTTGCCAAACCAAAGCATCAGTACCATGTCTCCCAATGAGTGGAACAAGATTGTAGTGCCCAATCACAAAAAGAATGGACATTAGTACTTGCATTGTTAGTTATCTCAGTCGACGAATAAATATCGATTCGAAGGAAAATAGTGAAAAGGAAAACTTTTCCTGCCAAACAAAAGCATCAATGTTGTGTATCCCAATAAGGAGAACATGATTGCAGTGACTAACCATAAAAGGAATAATGATTGTTATGAGAATCCAAGTTTGTCTCATTTGACAGATGAACTTTGATTGTAAGGAAAATGGTGGAGAGAGAGCTTTTCTTCCCAAACCAATGCACCAATATCATGTATCCCAATGAGAAAAACGTGATTATAGTGCCGAATCACAGAAAATTGGCAATTATTATGAGAATCCAAGTTTACAGAAAGCTTTTCTTGCCAAACAAAAGCATTAATATCATGTATCATAATGAGGAGAACACGATCACGATGACCAATCACAAAAAAAAGATAAAGATTGTTACGAGAATCCAAGTTTATCTTATGTGACGGATGAACTTTGATTATAAGGAAAATGGCGGAGAGAAAAGCTTTTATTGCCAAACCAGGGCACCAATATCGTGCACGCAAAGAGGAGAACATGATTGTAGTGCCCAATAACAAAAAAATGGAGATTATTACGAGAATGCAAGATTGTCTCGTTTGACGGATGAACTTTGATTCTAAGGAAAATGGTGGAAAGAAAGGCTCTTCTTGCCAAACCAAAGCATCAATATCATGTATCTCAATGAGGAGAATATGATGTAGTACCCAATCACAAAAAGAATGCAGGTTATTATGAGAATCCAAGTTTGTCTCATTTGACAGATGAACTTTGATTGTAAGGAAAATGATGGAGAGAAAGCATTTCTTAGCAAACTAAAGCTCCAATATTGTGTACCCAAGGAAGAGAACGTGATTGTAGTGGCCAAGATTTTAAAAAAAGAGAAGATTACAAAATCCCAATTTATCTCGTTTGACGGATGAACTTTGATTTTATGGAAAATATAGATAGAAACTTTTCTTGGCAAACCAGAGCATCAATATCATGTATTGCAATATGGGTGCAGTGCCCTATCACTAAAAAAATGAAGATTATTATAAGAATCTAAGTTTGTCTCATTTGACAATTAAACCTTAAGTATGAAGAAAATGGTGTAAAGAAAAGCTTTTATTGCCAAACCAAAGCACCAATATTGTGTACCTAAAGAAGATAACGTGATTGTTGTGCCCAATAACAAAAAAATGGAGATTATTACTATAATCCAAGTTTGTCTCGTTTAATGGATGAACTTTGATTCTAGGGAAAATGGTGAAAAGAAAAGTTTTTCTTGCCAAACCAAAGCATTAATATCATATATCTCAATAAGGAGAACATGGTGTAGAGCCCAATCACAGAAAGAATGAAGATTATTATGAGAATCCAGGTTTGTCTTATTTGACGGATGAACTTTAATTCTAAGAAAAATGGTGGAAAGGAAAGCTTTTCTTGCCAAACGAAAGCAGTATTGATTATCCCAATAAGGAGAACATGATTCTAGTGCTCGACCGCAAAAAGAATAAAGATTATTATGAGAATCCAAGTTTATCTCATTTGTCAAACAAACTTTGATTGGAAGAAAAATGGTGGAGTGAAAGCGTTTCTTGCCAAACCAAAGAACCAATAACGTGTATCCCAATAAGGAAAACATGATTGTAGTGCCAAATCACAAAAGAATGGCGATTATTATGAGAATCCAAGTTTATCTCATTTGATGGACGAACTTTGATTTTATGGAAAATGTGGCAAAGAAAGCTTTTCTTGCCAAACCAAAGCATCAGTATCATGTATCCCAATAGGGAGAACATGATCGCGATGCCTAATCTAAAAAAAAATGAAGATTGTTACGAGAATCCAGGTTTGTCTCATTTAATGGACAAACTTTGATTCTATGGAAAGTGTGGAAAATAAGCTTTTCTTGCCAAACTAAAGCATAAGTATCATGTATCCCACAGAGGAGAACGTGATTATAGTGCCTAATAATAAAAAATAGAGATTATTACGAGAATCCAAGTTTGTCTCGTTTGACGAATAAACTTTGATTCTAGGAAAAATGGTGGAAGATAAGCTTTTCTTGCCAAACCAAAGCATCAATATCATGTATCTCAATAAAGAGAACATGGTAAAGAGCCCAATCATAAAAGGAATAAAGATTACTATGAGAATCGAAGTTTGTCTTATTAGATGGACAAACATTGATTTTAAGCAAAATGGTGAAAGGAAAGCTTTTCCAGCCAAATGAAAGTGTCAATGTTGTGTATTCCAATAATGAGAACAAGATTGTATTGCCCAACTGCAAAAAGAATGAAGATTATTATGAGAATCCAAGTTTGTTTCATTTGATAGATGAAATTTGATTGTAAGGAAAATGGTGAAGGAAAAAGCTTTTCTTGGAAAGCCAAAGCACCGATATCATGTATCACAATGAGGCAAACATGATGGTCATTTCAATTCACAAAACAAGTGGAGATTATTATGAGAATCCAAGTTTGTCTCGTTTGATTGATGAGCTTTGATTTTATGAAAAATGTGGAAATGAAAACTTTTCTTGCCAAACCAAAGCATCAATATCATGTATCCCGATGATGAAAACATGATTCTAGCATCCAATCACAAAGAAAATGAAGATTATTACAAGAATCCAAGATTATCTCATTTGACGGATGAACTTTGATTATAAAGAAAATGATGGAGAGAAAATCTTTTATTGCTAAACCCACTAATATCATGTACCCAAAGAGGAGAAAATGATTGCAGTGCCCAATAACAAAAAAATTGAGATTAGTATGAGAATCCAAGTTTGTCTCATTTGATAGACGAACTTTGATTCTAGGGAAAATGGTGAAAGGAAAAGCTTTTCTTACCAAACCAAAGCATCAATATCATGTATCTCAATAAGGAGAACATGATGTAAAGCCCAATCACAAAAAGAATGAAGATTATTATGCGAATCTGAGTTTGTCCCATTTGATAAATAAACTTTGATTCTAAGGAAAGTGGTGGAAAGAAAAGCTTTTCCTGCCAAACGAAAGTGTCAATATCATGTATCACAATAAAGAGAACTTGATTGCGGTGCCCAACCACAAAAAGAATGAAGATTATCATGAGAATCCAAGTTTGTCTCATTTAGTAGATGAACTTTGATTAGAAAGAAAGTGGAGGAGAGAAAGCTTTTCTTGCCAAACCAAAGCATCAATATTTTGTATCCCAATGAGGAGAATGTGATTGTAGTGCCAAATCACATAAAAAATAGAAATTGTTACGCGAATCCAAGTTTGTCTCATTTGACGGATGAACTTTGATTCTAGGAAAAATGATGGAAAGAAAAGCTTTTCTTGTCTAACCAAAACATTAATATCAAGTATCTCAGTGAGGAGAACATGATGTAAAGCCCAATCACGAAAAGAATGAAGGTTATTATGAGAATCCAGGTTTGTCTTATTCAATGAACAAACTTTGATTGTATGAAAAATGTTGGAGAGAAAGCGTTTCTTGCCAAACCAAAGCTCGAATATCGTGTACCCCAATAAAGAGAACATGATTTTCTTATTGATTCACGAAACAAATGGAGATTATTATGAGAATCAAAGTTTATCTCATTTGATCAATGAACTTTGATTTTATGGAAAATGTAGAAAGGAAAGCTTTTCTTGCTAAACCAAAGCATCAGTATCGTGTATCCCAATGAAGAGAACATAATTGTGATGCCCAATCACAAAAAAATAAATATTGTTACGAGAATCCAAGGTTGATTCATTTGACAGATGAACTTTGACTCTATGGAAAATGTGGAAAAAAAGCTTTTCTTGCCAAACCAAAGCACTAATATCATGTGTCTCAGTGAGGAGAATGTGATTGTAGTGCTGAATCGCAAAAAAATTGCGATTGTTATGAGAATCCAAGTTTGTCTCTTTTGTTGGATGAACTTTGATTTTATGGAAAATGTATAAACGAAAGCTTTTATTGCTAAACCAAAGCATCAGTATCATGTATCCTAACAAGGAGAACATGATTGCAATGTCCAGTCACAAAAAAAATGATGATTGTTACGAGAATCCAAGTTTGTCTCATTTGATGGATGAACTTTGATTCTACGAAAAATGTGAAAAAGAAGCTTTTCTTGCTAGACCAAAGCATCAGTACCATGTCTCCCAATGAGTGGAACAAGATTATAGTGCCCAATCACAAAAAGAATAGACATTATTACCAGCATTGTCGGCTGTCTCAGTTGATGAATAAACTTCGATTGTAAGGAAAATAGTAGCAAGGGAAGCTTTTCCTGCCAAACGGAAGCATCAATATTGTGTATCCCAATAATGAGAACATGATTGTGTTACCCAACCATAAAAAGAATGAAGATTATTACAAGAATTCAAGTTTGTCTAATTTGATAGATAAACTTTGATTGTAGGGAAAATGGTGTAGGAAAAAGCTGTTCTTGGAAAGTCAAAGACCCAATATCATGTATCCCAATGAGGAGAACAAGATCCTCATGTCGATTCATAAAACAAATGAAGATTATTATAAGAATCCAAGTTTATCTTATTTGATGGATGAACTTTGATTTTATGGAAAATGTGGAAAGGAAAGCTTTTCTTGCCAGACCACAGTATCAATATCATGCATCCCAATGAGGAAAACAAGATTCTGGTGCCCAATCACAAAAAAAATGAAGGTTGTTATGAGAATCCAAGCTTGTCTTATTTGACGGATGAACTTTGATTATAAGGAAAATAGTGGAGAGAAAAGCATTTATTACCAAATGAAAGCGTCAATATTATGTATCCTAATAAGGAGAACATGATTGTAGTGCCTAACCGCAAAAAGCATAAAGATTCTTATGAGAATCCAAATTTGTCTCATTTGATAGATGGACTTTGACTGTAAGGAAAATGGTGGAGAGAAAGCTTTTCTTGCTAAACCAAAGCACCAATATCATGTATCCTAATAAAGAGAATGTGATTGTAGTGCCAAATCACAAAAAAAATGGTGATTATTATAAGAATCCAAGTTTATCTCGTTTGACTGATGAACTTTGATATTATGGAAAATATGGAAAGGAACACTTTTCTTGCCAAACCAAAGCATCAGTATCATGTATCCCAATAAGGTGAACATGATTGCGATGCATAAACACAAAAAAATAAAGTTTGTTACGAGAGTCCTAGTTTGTCTCATTTGGCAGAAAAACTTTGATTATAAGGAAAATGGTGGAGAGAAAAACTTTTATTGCCAAACCAAAGCACCAGTATCCTGTACCTAAAGAGGAAAACTTGATTGTAGTGCCCAGAAACAAAAAAACTAGAGATAATTATGAGAATCCAAGTTTGTCTTATTTCGCAGATGAATTTTGTTTCTAGGGAAATGGTACAAAGAAAAGCTTTTCTTGTCAAACCAACGCATCAATAACATGTATCTCAATGAGGAGAACATGACATAGAGCTTGATCACAAAAAGAATGAAGGTTATTTTAAGAATCTTGGTTTGTCTCGTTCGATGAACGAACTTTGATTCTAAGGAAAATGTTGGAGAGAAAGCGTTTCTTGCCAAACCCAATCTCCAATACCGTGTACCCCAATGAGGAGAACATGATTTCATGCTGATTTGCAAAACAAATAGAGATTATTACGAGAATCCAAGTTTGTCTCATTTGACAAATGAAGTTTGATTTTATGAAAAATATGGAAAAAAAAGATTTTCTTGCCAAACTCAAGCACCAATATCATATACCCTAATGAACAAAAGGTGATTGTAGTGTCAAATCATAAAAAAATGGCGATTATTATAAGAAACCAGGCTTATCTCGTTTCACGAATGAACTTTAATTTTATCGAAAATATGGAAAGGAAAGCTTTTCATGCCAAACCAAAGCATCAGTATGATGTATCTTAACGAGGAGAACATTATTGCGGTGCCTAATGACGTGAAAAATAAAGATTGTTATGAGAATCTAAGTTTGTCTCACTTGATAGATGAACTTTTATTGTAGGGAAAATGGTAGAGGGAAAAGCTTTTCTTGGAAAGCCAAAGCACCAATATAATGTATCTCGATTAGGAAAGCATGATTGTCATGCCGATTCACAAAACAAATCAGATAATTATAAGAACCCAAGTTTGTCTTATTTGATAGACGAACTTTGATTTTATGGAAAATGTGGAAAGGAAAGCTTCTCTTGCCAAACCAAAGCATCAGTATCATGTATCCCAATGAAAAGAACATGATTGTAGTGCCCAATAACCAAAAAAAAAGAGATTATTACAAGAATCCAAGTTTGTCTGGTTTAATAGACAAACTTTGATTCTAGAGAAAATGGTAGAAAGAAAAGATTTTCTTGCCAAACTAAAGCATCAATATCATGTATCTCAATGAGGAGAACATGGTGTAGATCCTAATCATAAAAAGAATGAAGATTATTATGAGAATCCAAGTTTGTCTCATTTGATGAATAAACTTTGATTCTAAGGAAAGTAGTGGAAAAGAAAGCTTTTGCTTCCAAATAAAAGTGTCAATATTATGTATCCTAATAAGAAGAACATGATTGTAGTGCCCAACCATAAAAAGAATGAAGATTATTATAAGAATCAAAGTTTTTCTTGCCAAATGAAAGCACCAATATAATGTACCCCAATGAGGAGAATGTGATTGTAGTACTGAATCCCATAAAAATGGCGATTATTATGAGAATTCAAGTTTGTCTCATTTGATGGATAAACATTGATTTTATGGGAAATTGGAAAGGAAAGCTTTTCTTGCCAAACCAAAGCATCAGTATCATGTATCCCAATGAAGAAAACATGATTGCGGTGCCTAATCACCAAAAAAGTGAAGATTGTTATGAGAATGCAAGTTTGTCTCATTTGGTGAAAAAACTTTGATTATAAGGAAAATGTTAGAGAGAAAAAGTTTTATTGCTAAACCAAAGCACCAATATCTTGTGCCCAAAGAGGAGAAAGTGATTGCAGTGCCTTTTAAAAAAAGTAGAGATTATTACGAGATCCAAGTTTGTCCTATTTCACGGATGAACTTTAATTCTAGGGAAAATGGTGGAAAGAAAAGCTTTTCTTGTCAAACCAAAGCATCAATATCATGTATCTCAATAAGGAGAACATGACTTAGAGCCCAATCACAAAAAAAAATGAAGGTTATTATGAGAATCCAGGTTTGTCTCGTTTGACGGATAAACTTTGATTGTAAGGAAAATGTTGGAGAGAAAATGTTTCTTGCCAAACTAAAGCTCCAATACCTGTACCACAATGAGGAGAACATGATTGTCACACCGATTTGTAAAACAAATGGAGATTATTATGAGAATCAAAGTTTGTCTTATTTAAGTAATGAACTTTGATTATAAGGAGAATGGTAGAGAGAAAAGCTTTTGTTGCCAAACCAAAGCAACAATATCATGTACCTAATAACATGATTATAGCACACAATCATATTTGCAAAACAAAACGAGAACGTGATTGTAGTGCCCAATAAAAAAAATGGAGATTATTATGAGAATCTAAGTTTGTCTCATTTGACAGACGAACTTCAATTATAGGGAAAATGGTGGAAAGAAAAGCTTTTCCTATCAAACTAAAGCATTAATATCATGTACCTCAATGAGTAGAGCATGATGTAGAGTCCAATCACAAAAAGAATGAAGGTTATGATGAGAATCTAGGTTTGTCTCGTTTAATGGATGAACTTTGATTTTAAGAAAAATATTAGAGAGAAAGCATTTTTTGTCGAACTAAAGCTCTAATATCGTGTACCCAAAGAGGAGAACGTGATTGTAGTGTCCAACAACCAAAAAATAAAGATGATTACAAGAATCCTAGTTTATCTCATTTGGCAGACGAACTTTGATTCTAGGGAAAATGATGGAACGAAAAGTTTTCTTGCCAAACCAAACCAAAGCATCAACATCATGTATCTCAATGAAGAGAACATGATGTAGTGCCCAATCACAAAAGGAATAAAGATTATTATAAGAATCTAGGTTTGCCTCGTTCGATTAATGAACTTGGATAATAAGGAAAATGGCGGGCAGAAACTGTTTCCTACCAAACCAAATCCCCAATATCGTGCATGCCAAAGAGGATAGCATGATTGTAGTGCTAAATCACAAAACAATGGAGATTATTATAAGAATCCAAGCTTGTCTGGTTTGACGGACAAACTTTGATTCTATGGAAAATGTGGAAAGAAAAGCTTCTCTTGGCAAACCAAAGCATCAGTATCATGTATCCCAATAAGGAGAACATAATTCTGATGCCCAACCACAAAAAGAAATAAAGATTATTATGGGAATCCAAGTTTGTCTTATATGAGGGATGAACTTTGATTATAAGGGAAATGGTGGAGAGAAAAGCCTTCATTGCCAAACCAAAGCACCAATATCATGTACCCTAAGAGAAGAACGTGATTGTAGTGTCCAATAAGAAAAAAATAGAGATTATTACGAGAATTCAAGTTTGTCTTATTTGACAGGCAAACTTTGATTGTACGAAAAATGGTGGAAAGAAAAGCTTTTCTTCCCAAACCAAAGCATCAATGTCATGTATCTCAAAAAGAAGAACATGGCATAAAGCCCAATCACAAAAAGAATGAAGATTGTTATGAGAATCTAAGTTTGTCTCATTTGACGGATGAATTTTGATTCCAAGGAAAATGGTGGAAAAGAAAGCTTTTCCTGCCAAACGAAAGCATCAATATTGTGTATTCCAAAAAGAAGAACTTGATTGTAGTGCCCAACCATAAAAAGAATAAAGATTATTATGAGAATTCAATTTTGTCTTATTTGATATAGAACTTTGATTGTAAGGAAAATAGTTGGGAGAAACCTTTTCTTGCTAAATGAAAACACCAATATCATGTACCCCAATGAGGATAACATGATTGTAGTGCCGAATCCCATAAAGATGGCAATTATTATGAGAATCCAAGTTTGTCTCATTTGATAGATAAGCATTGATTTTATGGAAAATATGGAAAGAAAAGCTTCTCTTGGCAAACCAAAGCATCAATATCATGTATCCCAATAAGGAGAACATAATTCTGGTGCCCAACCACAAAAAAAAATGAAGATTGTTATGGGAATCCAAGTTTGTCTTATTTAAGAGATGAACTTTGATTATAAGGGAAATGCTGGAGAGAAAAGCCTTCATTGCCAAACCAAAGCACCAATATCATGTACCCTAAGAGAAGAACGTGATTGTAGTTTCCAATAAGAAAAAAATGGAGATTATTATGAGAATCCAAGTTTGTCTTATTTGACAGACAAACTTTGATTGTACGAAAAATGGTAAAAAGAAAAGCTTTTCCTCCCAAACCAAAGCATCAATATCATGTATCTCAAAAAGAAGAACATGGCATAAAGCCCAATCACAAAAAGAATGAAGATTGTTATGAGAATTCAAGTTTGTCTCATTTGACGGATGAACTTTGATTCCAAGGAAAATGGTGAAAAGGAAAGCTTTTCCTGCCAAATGAAAGCATCAATGTTGTGTATTCCAATAAGGAGAACTTGATAGTAGTGCCTAACAATAAAAGGAATGAAGATTATTATGAGAATCAAATTTTGTCTTATTTGATATAGAACTTTGATTGTAAAAAAATAATTTGGAGAAACCTTTTCTTGCTAAATGAAAGCACCAATATCATGTACCCCAATGAGGATAACATGATTGTAGTGCCGAATCCCATAAAGATGGCGATTATTATGAGAATCCAAGTTTGTCTCATTTGACAGATGAACATTGATTTTGTGGAAAATATGGAAAGGAAAGCTTCTCTTGGCAAATCAAAGCATCAGTATCATGTATCCCAATGAGGAGAACATAATTCTGGCGCCCAACCACAAAAAGAAATGAAGATTATTTGGGAATCCAAGTTTGTCTCATTTGAGGGATGAATTTTGATTATAAAGGAAATGGTGGAGAGAAAAGCCTTCATTGCCAAACCAAAGCACCAATATCATGTACCCTAAGAGAAGAACGTGATTATAGTGTCCAATAAGAAAAAATTAGAGATTATTATAAGAATCCAAGTTTGTCTTATTTGATAGACAAGCTTTGATTGTACAAAAAATGGTGGAAAGAAAATCTTTTCTTCCCAAACCAAAGCATCAATATCATGTATCTCAAAAAGAAGAACATGGCATAAAGCCCAATCATAAAAAGAATGAAGATTGTTATGAGAATCCAAGTTTGTCTCATTTGACGGATAAACTTTGATTCTAAGGAAAATGGTGGAAAGGAAAGCTTTTCTTGCCAAACGAAAGCGTCAATATTGCATATTCCAATAAGGAGAACTTGATTGTAGTGCCCAACCATAAAAAGAATGAATATTATTATGAGAATCAAATTTTGTCTCATCTGATATAAAACTTTAATGGTAAGGAAAATAGTTGGGAGAAAGCTTTTCTTGCTAGATGAAATCACTAATATCATGTACCCTAATGAGGATAATGTGATTGTAGTGCCAAATCCCATAAAGATGGTGATTATTATGAGAATCCAAGTTTGTCTCATTTGACAGATGAACATTAATTTTATGGAAAATATGGAAAGGAAAGCTTTTCTTACCAAACCAAAGCATCAGTACCATGTATCCCAATGAAGAGAACATTATTACGGTGCCCAATCACAAAAAAAAGTGAAGATTGTTATGAGAATTCAAGTTTGTCTCATTTGGCAAAAGAACTTTGATTATAAGGAAAATGGTGGAGAGAAAAGCTTTTTTTGCCAATCCAAAGTACCAAAATCCTATACCCAAAGAGGAGAACATGATTGTAGTGCC
>JBBYHL010467606.1:0-13959 GCA_038381835.1 Adansonia madagascariensis | reverse complement strand
TTTGGGACTTTAAAATGACTTTTCAATTTGCAATAGTGCTGTTGTTAGCAGTGGACAAAGTAAAGCAGAGGATATTTCTTATTTCTCTTATGTCTATGGGTCCAAACTCGAGTCATTGACATTCGAACGTCCATGATTGAAGGGAAAGAGTGGCATGAGTGTCATGAACTCATTTGCATAACCTCGGAGTAGTTTGGGATAATGAAATAGCCTGTTGATCATACCACTTACGATTTAGACTCAAAAACAAGGCATGAACATTTTGGGAACAAGTGTGAGGCCATTTTCATTACAAAATCAGAAGATTTGAGATCGTTTAACCAAGATTCCAAATCTGGAAAACGTAATTTTTCCCAAGATATTTTTTTGCTAACTTTAAGGAAAATGCTAAGTTCATGCTAATCCTCATTGGTTGAGGTTAGCATGCTTGGCTTGGGTAGGTTTTGAAAATCAGTTTTTGATAGCCATCAAACATACAAGGATTAAGGATAAAAAGATGCATGGATATGGCATAAAATGCATGAGCAAGAGCTATCAAAATAATGAGAATAAAATAAGACATTTTGCACATCAAAGGGGCATTAAGCCATCCAAATCCTAAACTACTACAACCAAAAGCCACAATAATGCATGATAATCCTAAGAGGGTGACAGAAACATGGAGAGCTCACTAAAATAATGAAGGTGCTGAGAAATAGAAAATGAAAGTGATAAAGTAGTAAATTATACCAACAAAACTTCAATTTTTCGCCAAATAGTTGGAGTAGCAGAGATGGCTTGAATTTCTCTCTTTTCCTTGTTGTTAATAAGCAAGAAAAAGAGAAAAACAATGAGGTTTTGGTTCTGGTATGGATAAGGGTGATTTTTAGAATGTGTAGTGGTTGAGAGTAAGTGTTTTGGGGCTGTTTTTGGGTCTTGAATGAAGAGCTTCGGGATTTGGTTTTCTTGATGTGTGAATGTGTTTTGGAAGCTAAGAATGAGCTAGAATCCAAAGATCCCTTAGTTGAGATATAAGTAGTCTATTTATACCAGTATTTTAGATCCAATTTAGAGGTGTTTTTGGTCATTTCTCAAGGGGGACAAAGTGATGTCAGCTTGGTGGCTATTGAGTGGCTGCAGGGAGCAACTTGCTACCAATGTGATGGACATAGGGTGGTCGGTTTAAATGCTAAAATGATTTTCTAGCAAATAGGGTGGTTGATGGGATGTTGGTCAACAAACTAGGGAGGAGTAGGGTGATCATCTAACATTAAACTTTTTGATCTAATTTAGACTTCAAAAAAATGTTTTGATTAATTCAAAAGTCCAAATTCATAATTTTATATGGGTTTTGATCTTTTTTGATGCAAAGAAATGAGTTAAAATCGAGTTTTTAATCAATGGTGGACAAGTCAAAAATGCCTAGATCATGGAAAATGGCCTGTATGTATCGATATACTGTAGAATGTATCGATCCATTTGGTCCAAAAACCTTAAGTGTATCGATACAATGAACATTGTATCAATACTATGAACCATTGTATCGATACATGTTGATATGTATCGATACATTTGTTTATAGAATGCATGTTTTAGTCTTGGCATGGCCTAGTATCAATACATGAGCTCCTGTATCGATACATAAGCTTTTGTATCGATACATTTACATGTTGCATCGATATAAACAGGGACATTTCAAATTTTTGGCATGTTGGAGCATTGTATCGATACATGAGAACCATGCATCGATACATTCAAGCAAAATTATGAATTTTCTCATATTTTTTGTCCCTGTACCCCTTGAACTACATCCTTTAATGTAACATCTTTGCATTTACATTTGATATGATCCATTGGCCTTCTTGA
Organism: Adansonia madagascariensis; assembly: GCA_038381835.1. Classification (NCBI taxonomy): domain Eukaryota; kingdom Viridiplantae; phylum Streptophyta; class Magnoliopsida; order Malvales; family Malvaceae; genus Adansonia; species Adansonia madagascariensis. The sequence continues at coordinate 12,114 of JBBYHL010467606.1, read as the reverse complement.
CCTCCTCAAAATACCTTTTTGCTAGGCGACAATGTCACCAGACAATCATCGCCCCCTCTCACGTCTGTGCCTTAAATTGCTAAAAATTAGCCTGGACAAAATAAGATATCTACAATGAGAGTAGCAGCTGCCCATTAAAGGCAAGAATCTACCATTACCACTTCTTTATAGCCTCCCAGCAATGATATATCACCTCCATGCAACTTCTTTAAGCTATTTATGGTTGTATGAGAAAGAAATTGGTTGGATTCTACCTTTTGGTTAAGACTTCTTAAACCTTATGAAGACTCTAATAGACATTTATGTGGATCACCGTTACAGGTAAGATATTTATGCTGCTCGTGATCTCAGGAATCCTCTTAGAGAGCCCAGCCACAAATCTCAAGCATCTATTGGATTTGAATAAACTCTAGATTATAAGATCTAAAAGCTAGATAATTTCTAATCAGATAGGTGATTATATTCAATAATTTTAAATTATAATTTATTACACGCAAAGTCCCTCCTAAAAATCTATAAGGAAGTTTGGCTATTTCTCTGATTTACTTTCCATTACGTAATTTATTACTTTAAATATTTTATTATCAATAACATGAAGTCAGATGATCTCGATCTTTACATAGATCCCTTTAAGTTGAAGGCTGTAATGGGTATTCTATATTTTATCTCTAGCAGTTTGCATGGGTGAACAATTTTAATTTAGGATTAATTAGGATAACATAAAAGAATATGACTCAAAAGGTTTTAATAGGGACATAAGATGGTTTTTTCTGGTCACCATGCCCTAAGATATAAATCATAAGCTACTTTTTAAGGAATGCATGAATTTATGTTTCAGTTACTAGAAAAGAATAAGTGGTTTCAGCTTAATTTTCACATGCATCATATTACCACAAGTAGAATCCCTAAAAAATTATTTAGCTTGATTTTCAAAGGAACCCATAAATTTTTAAAAGTTTAAACCATCACTTTTCACTTAGGTTAAACTTTTCTTTTTAGTGATTCTAGGTGAACATGAAATCTAAGCTATTTCTCTAATATATTGGTATTTCAAATAGAAAAGGTTCTATTAACGAAAAAAATGAATGTAAAAGTGAAAACTCATTTTAATGATCGTTAGCGTCCTTAAGATGTTCCATTATCAAACCCTTTTTTGGGAAAACATTTTAATATTCTACTTATCAAAGCATTCATAATTAAAAATATGCAAGTCTCAAAAAGATGTCAATCCATTTTAACCTTGTATACCTCTTTTGTGACAATTGCCTTTCTCTTCTTCAAAACTTAACCTTCTGACCTTGATAAGATCCTAAGCCTTGTACTTTAGAGAAGAACAGTTCTCTGTTTAGTGACTGGGGTTGCCAGAATGATTATTACAGCATTTGCTGGGATATGATGGTTCTAAGGGGTTAACTTACACTGATGTCAAAAAGTGATTCTTATAGAGTTTTGGTAACAACTCAGTGTAAGACATGGGAATTTGTTCAACTCAAATCCAGCCCCGTTTCTTATGCTTTTTTTATTATTCCCATGAGTACTCAATGATGAATGGATGTTAATGTCGACACAATTATAGACATTGGTCGATAAGGGCCCTAGGCATATCGTTTATGGTAAGATGACATAGGTCACAAAAGTCGTACTAGCATTGACTGTAATTCTGAGGTGGCTAGTTCATGTGGAAGATACTTGGTTTTTTTCTTTTTGTTAATTGACCTACTCTTCCTAGCATTAATCACATTATTAAATTCTACTTTCCCATTTTTTATCACATTCTCAATTATTTCTCCAGAGAACATTATATTATAAATTTCTTTATAGTGATTCCTATAAGCTTATAAAAAATAGAGCCTGTCATATGTTTAGGAAATAAGATCTCATTTCTTTTCTCTATCAAAAGTGGGCTCACTTGGGTTGCATGTTTCTCAACCTTTAAGCATATTATTCAAAATACTTTGTTGGCTACTTTTCTATGTTTTAAAATGGTTCAAGACCTAGTCAAATATGTGTTCATACTGCTACAACAATGCCCTTAATAGGTCAGTCCAACTTTATGAAAGGAAACTCTAAGCTCTTGCATATTGAAATAGGCATAAAAATTTTAATCAGAATTAAACATAAGTAGTGAAATTAAACAAAAAAACACTTGAATTTTCTCAAGATCTTGGAAGAGATATATATGTGATCTGATTGCAATTTAAAACATAGATTTGATAGAATCATACCTGCTTAGAGACTCATAACTCTAAGTGTGCCGACCACTGCATGAACACATTATGGGTTGATTACTATGATCTCTTTTTTAGGCCAAAAATAGTCCAAATGCTTTGCCTCTAATAGTCATGCACATAAACATCTATCAGAGCCTTCATGAGGTTTGGTAGTTCTCTGATGCTAACTAGAAGGCTTTTCAAGCCTCAAACAAAAGATATATAGCCAACAGGTTAAGATCTAAGTGATCCAAGAACAAATCCCATAACTATTTCAACAAGACAAAGCAAAAAACAATTACATAAAGAAATAGCAATTTTGCACGAATCATAATAAAAGAACCCAAAAATCCTAATTTTTTATTGGTTGACTCCCCTAGGATAAAAAACTGATTTTCCACCTTCGTTATGATCAAAAATAATTTTAGATCATTTAGAAACCATGATTGCACTATGACACTCTAATGAAAGTTCATGGCATTGCACCAACCTTATAAGGTACTAAGAAGGTTGGTGCATAGGGTTTTTCTGGATACTAAAATCAGCCAAAGAACCTTAATTATGTATTTAAATACATCTTAGGCTAGGTTAGGCTTGACTAATGGGTTAATTGAGCCCATTACTAACATACCCAGAAAGGTGACACTTTGGAGTGTTTTTTGGAGCCCAATAAAAACTATTTTAATTTACTTCTTCGAGATTGGGCCTCAATAGTAACATATTAATATTTTAGCCAAATAGTACACCAAAAATAGCTATCTCTTATGCCAATCCCATTAGCAAGCCCAATAATAGTTCACAACTAAACTCACATGACTTGAAAATTAAGGTTTTTAGCCCAATCTTTAAATTTACATGTTACATAATTTAATTCATTATTAAATTTCTAACCCAAGAAAAATAATTTTTACTTCATATAAATATTATTAAATAATTTATTAAATAATTAATTAAATAATTATCAAATAATTATTTATTTTTTCAAATACAACTTTTGGCCTTATACAATATTATCCCTAAAACCATGTATAAAATAGACATTATCTTTGATAAAACATTATTATCTTTGCGGCTATATGAAGAAATCTCTAATGAGATTTCATAATATAATTTGTATCTTAAATTATCCTTAGTTAAATTTATTCAATTAAGTCATTCTTATTCTACTTTTTATTTAATTAAGTGATAATTAATTAAATCATGGATTTAATCCAATAGATCATCTTATTGTGTGTGACCCATTAGGCTTCCATCATAATGGCAATAAATATAGTTGCCAAATTAAGTGTATTTATAATTATAGACCAAGATTGGCCTCTAGCAAGGCATCATGGCCACTCGATATGTAGGAAGAGTCAAATGACATCTTAAGAAACCTTTTAGTAACTAGCCTCTTAGTGTACTTCGATCTTTTCACCAATTATCTTGGAAAGATTATAAACATGGTGCAGTCTCTACTCATGTACCAATCTAAATTAGTTCCTATAGCTTTTAGTTAACCACATGAATTTAGAAAAACAATTTCTCTTAAATTCATCATGCATTACCTAATGACTTAATCAAGTTAACCAAAGACAAGAACAAATAAGATATGTCTCTAATGTCACTTGGAGTGGTGAGTCCTCTCCGGATCACTCATCCACCTTCATATGGTTCATGCTATAACTAAAACCACCATACCATAAGCATCCATCTATTGTAGAGACATTCTGATGGAATCAAATGCATGACATTTTTCATACAAGATGACCTAGTATCACAAAGTCTGAAGACTAATACACATGACTGGCATATTTTTAACACAAAATTTTGTCCAAGCCCCTTCCCCAATAGTCTAAAAAAATTCGAGACCAAGAACATAGTGACCGCCTGGTGAGGGTTGACTTTTCAAGGTGGACTAGATGTTTTCAAAACATTTTTAGTCTTGCCTAAATGATCGCTTTCGCACATGACAGAAAAATTAACATTTCAAGGGTTGTAAAGAATAAAGCTCGGGTAAAAAAGACAAAAATCAAGGTAAAAAATTAGTTTTTCAATTTATTATTTATTATTTTAAAATTTATTTTTGCGAATGTTATTTCATCAAATTTCCAATTTTTAGAAAATTTTTAAGAATTTTTTGTAAAATTTGGGAAGTTGATCATCATATATTTTTACTAATACCCATACAACATTTATGCCAATACTTATTCCCAAAAATCATAAATAATCAAGAAAAAATTCATATTGGCATTTTATATCACAAGGTGTCAAGTTGTCCATTTTAGTAATTAATTTATAAATTTTTCACAATACCACGAATGTCATGTTCGTGAAACTTTTCCTAGTGAAACTTTTTCTAGATTTCAAGCTTTCATATTCATTATTTTTATAAATAAATACTTTGATTAATATGTTGTATAAAATTTATTTTTTATAAAATTTAAACATATTTTTGAAATTTTTAATTTCTAAATTATACAGTTTTTTACTCCGTAAATTTTTTGGAAGGGTTTTTTAAGTTTACAATTTTTAAAATTCTTCAATATTTTCATTAAATTTATGTTAAATCATTTTTTAAAAATTTAATTTATCTTATGAGTTTTTCATTTTTTTTCCAAATGATAATTTTCTTCCGAAAGGTTTTTGCTCATAAAATTTTACAAGCTTGTAATTTTTAATAGCCTTTTCTTGCACATAAAATTTTTCAAAAATTCCTTTTTAAATTTTTATATGACAATTTTATTAATTTTATTTTTAATGGCCCAAAGTTTTTTTTTTTTTTATTTCATAGGCTTTAAAACCCGTAAATTTCTTTAATGGGCTTAATAAGCCCATTAATTTTTTGAAAACCCCAATGTGCCCATTTTTATTTTTTAACATGTCCAAGAAACTTATTTTGATTACATTTTTAATTAAATTTGATATATGAAATTTTATTCTTTGAATATATAATTTTTAATTTGTTACAATTTAGTCCCTATAATTTACTTTTGTTCATATCAAAATTTTCTCTCTCATATTTCTAGATGATGTCGTGCATGACATAATCATGCAAAATGACAAATTATTAATTAAACCTTATCAAAATAACAAAAAAATCTAAAACAAATAAATAAACAAATGAATGAATAAAATAAATAAAAGAAAGAAAAATGTAGAAATTGGTGGAAGCTCCACCTTGGCTGACTTGAATCTTTTATAAGTAGAGGATGGATTTTTCTACCAAAGCCTAATATGTCTTTCCAACACAAAAAAAAAAAAAAAAAAAAAAAAAAACTAAAATACTTAGTAAAAATCAAGAAAAATAAAAAAATTCTCTACACTTTTAAGGTAAAATACTTAGAAAATTTTTAGTTTTTGTTACTTTCGTTCATTTTTCTTCTTTTTAGTGAGCTAAAGTCATGCTTGTGCTCATGGATTTTAATATATGTTGAAAGGCCAAGTATGATGGCTATGATCAAAGTTTCTTGATTTTGTTTTTTTTAGTTAATTTTTATTAGCAATATGTTGATTTTCATTGAGATTATTTGTGTTTTTTGGTAATATATTATTATTTTCATGTATATATGTTTATGTTATTTTTCTTAATATTTTCATGTTGATTTATACTAATTTATTCACTATTTATTATGTTTTTATGCTTGGTAAAAATTATAACATGTATATATATTAATATTTATGAAAATATGTGATGGAAAAAATCATTTTTTGCTGAAAACCATGCTAGTTGAATGATATATAGCTTTGGATTCAATTTATTTATTGATTTTTCTTTATATTTAGGATTATTTTTTGAAAATTGAAAGTTTTAGGGGCTAAAAAATAATTTTTTTCAAAATTTTAAAGGCTTTGGAAAGGTGATTCCAAGCTTGGCCAAACCATGTATAGGCTTGTTTATGATGTTTTTGATTTCTTAGCCTATTTTGTAGATATGGAAATCTTAGGGAATAAGTTGTAAAGTTTGCAAAGTTTAGGGATTATTTAGAAAAACCTTGCATTTTAGAGTTAACGAAATATTTTTTATATTTTAAGAATATTTATACCATTCCTTTGGTCTTTCAAAAAAGAGTAGAAAATATTAATACTTTTTGTATTCCTCTGGTTTTCCAATAGAGGTACGAAATGCAATTTTCAAAGATTAGGGATCTCTTAGCAATTTTGCATTTTAGGTCAATCTTGAAGTCTAAGCTACTCATGGAGGGTATAGTTGTCATTTCATATCATTTCTAAGTCCTTTAGGGTACCGAGATACTTTTATGTCGAAGGTACACCTTAGGGGCATTTTAGTAATTTATCTTAAAACCAAGTCCTATGTCATCACTGAGACACTTATAGATTGAAGGTGTATAGTAAGAATAGATTCTTTTGTTTATGAAGTTATCAAGTCCATTAGACTACCGAGATATTTCTTTGTTGAAGGTATTTTCCAGGGACATTTTAATAATTTACCCAAAAACTAAGTCCTTTATAACCACCGGGATACTTCTACGTCAAAGGTGCATAATAAGGAGAGGTTCATCATTTTATGAAGTTATCAAGTTCATTAGGGTACTGGGATACTTCTATGTCAAAGGTAAACCTTAAGGATATTTTAATAATTTATATTAGAACCTAGTCCTATTTGGTCATTGGGATACTGATATATTGAAGGTGTAGAGTAGGAATAGGTTCGTTAGTCAATAAAGTTATAGAATCATGTCATTTAGGGTTATCAAAATATTTTATGTCAAAAATGTACTATAGAGGACATGTTAGTCCTTTCAACCCTTAGAGACGAGTTTAGTACTTTTTGTTTAAACGGGGTCTTAAGAAATTTTATATTATCACTTAAATAAAATTGAAAATTTTGCAATTAAGGCAATGTCTTTGATGTTAAAATAGAAGTGAAATTTCTCCTAGCATATGAGAGAGGTTCTACTGATTATTTTAATAGTGAGATATCCTTTTAAAAAATAAAAATTAATTTTTTTTCAAATTTTAAAAAAATAAAATCTTTTGTATTCCCCTGACCCCTAGCAAGGTACAAAAGATATTTTGATTTCTTAAAACTTTCCGTATTCCACCAACTTTCCAATGAGGTACAAAAAAGAACAATAAAAACCTTCATTTTCTTCTGGTTCTCTGGAAGTGTGTGGAAGATATTTTGATTTTAAAAAATGTTAAAAACTCAATTTTCTTATATGGAATAATAAATTTATTTTATGAAAATTTTAACATGTGGGAATTATAATTAAATATCGAATATTGAAATTGAATAAAAATCAAAATTTATGTTAACATATAGTTAATAGATACCAATTGTCAGGCATCACGGAAAGGTCAATTTTACTTGTGATTGTAACCAATTCCCAGACCTTTTTATATGATTTTGGGTATTTTTGTATACCTTGAATTTTTTAGGGTTTTGTAACCCTCAAAATACGAATCCTAATAGGTGACCAATCTCACCTGGCTAAAAGAGTTTAGTGGCGATTCTAACATAAATGGTCATTTCATAATGACTATTTAGGCTTAAATTAAGTGAGCGATTCATCTCGACAACTCAATTTCCAGACATGAAAAAATAATGATAAGAATAATAATAACGATATGGGCCCATGAAAATTAAAAAAATAACGATTTGTAGATATATATATATATATATAAACGAGGGGTACACCTACCATTTTAAGTTAGGCTAGTCAGGATTAGTATTCAGGCCATGTTGCAACACACATGAGAACATATTCTATAGACACTTAAGTGGGATATGCCAAATGGAGTTCTCATACAAGTCATTTTCAATGAACTTTTTTTTCATAAAACAAGCACCCATATGCTATCCCTAAGTATCTCTATACTTCAACTTCTATGAGATCAAAGAATTGCATGCATCAAATGCATAAAGGCTTAGCATATGCTAGTCTCTGTGCATTGTCAATGCCATGTTTTGACAATACAATAACTAGGAATGTTTATAGAAAATATGGCTTTGATGCATAATGATCTAATCGTAACTCATTACTAACTTTTCAAGGCCATTGTGTTTCATGGGCTTCATACAATTAGTGTTTGCATAAGTGTCAATCATGCCATTAACATGAAGGAAAGCCTTGAATCACTTAACCAAAGTGATTGGCTAGCATTATTAACTAGTATATACCTCATCCAATCTGATTGGCTTTAAGGCATATACTAACACTTTAGATTTAGCTCTGTTTGAGTTTATTATACCATCTGGCTATTGTGCTAGTAAGGTTATCATGAAAGCAATGAATTAATAACTTGTCATTGTCATTGTGCCTAGTCATCTTCTAGCAAAATATCTTGATGTGGGCCTAAGGAGGTGTCATGCCATTGAATTTTTCAAAGCTCAACATCTTAAACTTAGGAAGAATAATCAGATCTAGCATCAGACTTAGCTCCTTAGAATCAATACTACCAAATTCCTCAATCCCCTTGATCACTTTAAGCCTTTTCTCGAGCAATTAATACTTTCCTTTATCATTCTCAGCTCAGCTTGTTTTAGAGTTTTGAGTTGGAGCTTATCTTGCTCAAGAAGCTCATTTAGGTCCGAAATTATTAGATTGTCTGGAGTAAACACTGGTTTTGCATCCATCGTCTCTTAGTGGGCATTAAGGTTAATATGAGCATGTTTTGTGGGAGCTACTCTCACAAGTTGACTGCCTTGAAAAGGTGGCCCTTTAGGTAATACTGTCCTAAATGAGTAGGCAGCAGCATTTAAGGCACTTCTTGGGTTTCCTTGATTTGCATTCTTGGGTTTTTTTCCCTAATGGTAATCAATTTAATTAACCTAAAGATTTGTGCTTGCATCTCTTATTTCTCATTACAACGTTCCTTCTTGAGCTTCACGATATATGGTTTCTATTATCTCTAACCTTGCAATGTGTTTGTCTTCCATGGCAAACTATGCTCAATAATGCTGACACTTTTAATTTGAAAAATAAACTTCCTTGAAAAACTCTGAATAGATGGTAGACATGTGTATGGGCTGAGCCAAGCCTAAGCATGGTATTCACGCACTTTATGTTACCTAAGCCCAACCCAGCCCAAAATATGGGCCTCAAATTTTGCCCAAACTCACTTATATTTTATTTGATTAAGTATATTACTTTAATACTATTGTTTTTTTTTTAAATGTTAAAATGATAGTATATATAAAAGATTTTTAATAAAATATTCAATTTATTGAAATATCTTATAAGCATAAAAATTAAAATCAATGTTAAAATTTAAATTATATTTAATTAGTAAAATCAAATATTTTATTGTATACTATCACAAAATTAATAGTTTATAGATAGTCATTGTATTTGATTAAATTCATATTTGTATCAACATTTTTTCTTTTAGTTTTTATTTAATAAAAAAACCTTACCACATTTTTACTATGGATATTTGCCTATAATTGATATTTTAATGATTTTTTTATTGTTTTTGTCATTTTAGAAATACTGTGAAGTTTTTTTAATTTATTTTTGGATTTGTTTTAAATAAAAAAAAAACATAGAGAGACCTATAAAAATAAAAAATAAAAAATCATCTTACTTGGATTTAAAAGAAAAACTCAATGTTGACTTTCATATGTTTATCACAAAATCATTCATACTTTTTTATATTAACTACTTTTTAATGTCACATGCCTTGCATGTGAAATATATGCATTTAATTTTTTAATTTATTAAATAATGTTTTTTCTTCGTGTAAATAATAAGTTAATTGATAATAATTTTAAAAATTAACTTAGTTCCAAAGACCTTTGCAATAATTTTTTTTAAATCTATTCAATTTACAATATGCAGAATCTGCCAACACCAAAGAAATCTAATAAAAATAAAAAATGTGAAATCATATTAAAAAAACTTGCGAAAGAGCCCCAAACCTTTGTTGTTAAAGAAAATTTTTTAAAGCTATTGAATTTATAATATTCAAAAATCTGCCTAGGATTGAGATACAAAAAATATTATGATAGTGAATAAAAAACCATAACCATAAGAAAAAATAAGAAGTAAGAAACTATATTCAAAACTAAAAAAAAAAAAAATATTGGTTAACAATGTATTACTTAATATATAATATTTGTGCAAATAACAGCTAAAGCATCTATTCTATTACGAGAAATCTTAATTTTAATTGATATTTAACTACATTTGTAATTAAGTGATAATTACCCCAAGATTATAAATACTAGTCTAAGATATAAATAAAAATTAACTAATGATTAAACTTAAATAAATGAAATTATCGCTATCTTATATTTGGATAAAAGTTTTAAAAATCTTATCTTATAATATTATATATAATATAATAATAAAATATTATTCAAACGGTTATTAAATAAAATAATAAACGATGATGGATATTATCATTTAACAAAGTGTTTTATTTAAATTAAACTTCTTACAAGATAAATATTATTAATAATAAAAATATTTATAATGATAATTTATAAGTATAGTAAATAATAAAATAATTTTCATCAGTTTAAAAGATTCTTCACATTTGTACTTCTATATAACTAATATTCGTTGCACGTATAACTCATTGTTTTATTTATTTATTTAAAAACATGTAATTGTGTATCTTATAAATAATTAAAATTAATAAATGCGTTAACAATAAAATTTGTTTAAAGTTAAGATTTATAATTTTATTATTTTTAATTTTGATATAAAACTAGATTTATTTATCATCAAATAAATATATTTAATGACGGACTTTTGATGAAATTAAAATTATTACTTATAAATTGGATAAATCTTATTAATTTAAAAATATTGTGAATACATACGACTATTTTCATTTGTTCGAAATATCATCCATATACGTGCTTATATATATATATATATATTATAAATCACATATGTACTCATTTTTTATTTAGCTTAGAACTCAATATAAATTTTAATTTTTTTAAAATTTATCAATTAAATTCATTTAAGGTTATTAAAGAAAATCAAAACTCAGAAGTAATTTAATGTAAGACTTACCTCTTTTTTATAACATCAAATGAATCTGTTTAATGCAATAATTTTAATGAAATTTAATTTATTACTTACAAATTGAATAAATTTTATAAATAAAACAATATTTATAATGGCAATTTAAAAATATAATGAATACATATAAATATTTTCATTAGTATAAAAGATTTTCCAAATTCATTCATATATATATATATATTATACAGCTTATAGATAATTAAGAACAATTAACATTTTATTTTTAATTAACATTAATTATATTGTTAATGATTTCATATAACTAACTGAAATTTCTTTAATAGAATGAGAATGTATGGTAAAAGATGAAATGCCACCTAAAAGTTGTTTGATTAGTAGGTACGCAATCATCCTATCAAGTAGTTCTCATTTTTTAATTTTCATCTCTAAAATATGAAGACGACTTGATTTGCATGCATCATACCAGTTTTTCCATGACAAATATATTATCTCTAAGATAAAGACTATTCATCGGATAGGCTGGGATGATCTCTAAGCCCCGAAGCTTGATGGGGAATTATTAGGTTTTAAAAGATTTACTTAAAAGGAGGGGAGAATGGTGAATGGTGGATAAAGGAAAAGGAAAGGAAAGATGGATAAGCCTTCCAAGTTCCATATCAAACACTTGCAAGGGCAGACTCCAGGTTCTTACTTAAAGAAAGAATGACAAAAAGCAATATCTCTTTCTTTCCCTGGAATTAATAATTTCTCCAACCGCAAATACATATAGCCAACAACTCTTACAGCACTGCATTAAGAGAGGAAGTCTGCAATTATTCTTGCCATTCCCCGATGTGATATCCATGACTCCTCCCTTCACCAATCACCAGGATGAAGGACGAAAAAAAAAAAAAATAAATAAAGAAAAACCTAGTTGGCTTCTTTCAACCTCATATATATATATATATATATATATATTA
>JBBYHL010467596.1:0-13961 GCA_038381835.1 Adansonia madagascariensis | reverse complement strand
TTGTACATCCAGTTAGGTATCGGATTATACCAGTAAGTTTAATTTGTACACTGATTATGTTATGTTATGAACATTCAAGAATTTTGAAATGTGAAGCCAATGATTACCATATAACGTTTTAGTTACTGTGCAAAGTACCTTTCGTTGTAAGTCCATTGATAAGAATGGCTCGATCATAAGTACATTCATATAAAATGTAAGTGAATACTTTGAAAGTATATTAGTCAACTGCATGACGGGTAGTGTTTCCACATGATGCGGCATTTTCTAGACAGATGTAATAGGATACTAGTTTAAGGTATCTATAACTGATTCTATAACCAATTAATTTTCAGTATAATCTCTATATTCTTCATTCTGCAGTGAACAAAATCGCATCAGTTCATAAAATGTCGTTATTAAGCATAAATTGTAATTTTTATCCATAACTTTTCCCCATTAATTATCCACTTGTAATGTGTGTTAGGGGTGTAATGTATGCCAGTAACTACAAGTAACCACCCCCACAATTGTCCACGTCTTAATCCCTATATACATATATATATTTGTAGCAGCATTGGAGTCCTTACTGAAATCGTATCCAATTTTAATTTGTTATTTTTTTGTTCACAATAGTTGCTGATTACTATCTATGCGTAGTTTTTGGTTGCAGGCCAATGGAAATCATTTCAATTGACTTTCAAGACCTTTTATGGAAGGTTGTAGCCGAATGTGGATATGGTGCTCTAACTTATCAGGTTGTACGCAATGTGGAGAATGAATATAGGGTAGTTGTTGGTATTATGCTACTTCCTGAGTCAGAGAACTTGATAGATATTTCTATGGAAAGACTTTCAGGAAGATGAGAAGAGAGCAAAAACGTCAGCCATTAAGAATGCTGTTACTCATATGAAAGCACATTTTGGTTTCGAGATCGATGACTACCACTATGACATGTTCGAACTATGAACATATGTACAATAAACAAAAAATGATTTAGACGGCACGACAATCCCGTATAGAAGAACTCCAATAGAGCCATCAGTTGTTTATGGATAAATATACTGCTGAGTTAGAGATGGGAATCGAGATGAAGCTTAAAGTGATGCAGAAACTTAAATCTGTGCTAGATGCACTTAAATAGAGTTAGGGTTTGGCATGGTAGGTTATACAAATTAGGCTGTTTATATACGGGGTAGGCGTATTTTCATTCAGTTTTCAGTAGTTTTGCATTTGCATTGTTCTTCGTGTTCGTACAATGTTATCCTCAGCATACTTTTTTTATATAATAGAGTAATATATAATGTTAGATAATTTAAAAACTGTATACATGGATGTTAGAGTGAATTCAACACTGCTTATAGCATAAGTTTTTAAGCAAGTTGAAAACTTCGAATATGGAAACTTTATATCCATTCAAACAGAGGTCGTAAATGGGTGGAAAATGCACTTTTATAACTGAGTTAAAATGTGAAAGACATCACAAGTTCGTTTCAGCTACTATATACATTTTAATGTACAGGTTTGAGCACCAAAACCAACAAGTAAGAATTTACATCTGTGATTAGCTTTATGAGCTTAGTATAGCTCTTGACTGAATATTTGTATATTTCTAACGGTGCAGCTCATCCTAAACTCCTAATAACTCTTGAGTAAAACTCTTAATGCTTGTGTCTTTCACTAATAGGTTCCGATCCAAATTGGTTCTACCGTACGAAGTCTGGGACATTTTCAACTTTTGCCAATTGCTTCAAATATACTTTGAGCAATCCCCTAATGGCTACACATGTGGAAGTTATTGTACGTTAGTATATCACTATCTGTTCATGTAAATGACATGTAATACTTGAATGTACTATAACTATTTATCTATAATCAATTTACAACTCACCCAATGCAACATCATGCTCATCCCTAAATTTGTATAGATATGAGAATATTACATTGTGTGGCTACATAACATTGGAAAATGTCATTATGTACAATTGTCTTAATATTGGGGAAAATAAAAGAAAGATGAATTCCTTCATTATGTACAGAAGTCAAATGTCTCATGACCATTTACTCATGATATGACTTATAGGATTTAGCAACAATCTGTAAGGGCTGTCATCCAACAACAACATGTTGGACTCATCATAACCCTTCTCCCTAAGGTCGCCGCATATATCCCCTAGATTTTGTAGATCCTTAAACAATAATGGCTTCGCAGGGTTATCCATTATGTTGTACTTCATTTTTGTACAGTGGTACGCATCCTAGGAAATGAGAAGTTGATTTGTTTGATTCAAGATCAATCAGTCGTCATACTTTTCACATAATTTGAATGAAGTTTTAGGCGGTTTACCCATCAAAACAATAATTTGTCCTTCATATCACCCAACAAATATGTTAGAACACCGTCCAAGTTTTTCTTGGGTTTCAACATATGACAATACTATTTAGTGTCTGAACGGTGTCGGGGTTACTTAATGTAGATCTTACTTGTTTCTAGATGAGCAAACCCCAACTTCAAAGGTATCAAAGAAAAACTGTATGAAATCCTCACAGAATGGTCTCTGCGAAACTGAGAAATCATGTAAGTTAACCATAGTTAGTGTAAGATGGATATGAAGTAAACAGCTGAGTGTATGCCATTTTGTTAATGATTATGACTATAATGGGTGGAGATGGTAGTGAAATGTGTGCCTCACCTATGTAAGAGTGGATTTTTCTCCCTTTGAAATCTAGTGGACACTTTGAGGAGTGCACTATATCTACCAACACACCATTGACATCAAGGACAATGAGTTTTTTGGTCTTTTGCTCTTGATGTCAATTCTTATTGTTTAGTTCCTATGATTAATTGTATGTGAAGATCATTACTCCGTCCATGAAAGGTAATAAAGTCTACCGTAATCTATATGACCCTTACTGTTAAACTACCATATATGTAAAAGGGAACTTATACATACCTGATCATCCCATGAGTGCCCTTCTTCAGCAATGGTGGTGATGTCTTCATTTTTAGTCACTCTTGAGCAAGTAAATAGGGTAGATAAGTTGGGCACAACCTCATCTCTGACGAAGTTAACGAGAAAACTAATCTGTCTACCCATGCTAGCCACATCTGATCTCATTGATGCCATGTGTTCCTTTATTTTGTCCATATTTTCCCTCAGCGTCTCTATGTTTTCCCAGACTATGCTAGTGGTCAGACAGTTTGCATTTCTATGAGATGGGCTTGATACATCTGTCGTTGATGGTCTAGGATAGTTTGACTTTTTCTTTTGCTTTCTTTTTATCGCTTTTGGTCTATTCCTTCCATCCAAGTCAAAACTAGACTTCTTTAGGCTAGCCCACCCTATTGCATAAGTCTTAGGGACTGAAGTTCCTGTTTCATTGGTGCAACATACTCCATAATCTTGTAGGAATCAGATATAAAGGATGCATATGGAAGGAGTATCCTATTACTATTGTAAACAGCCCTTATTTTTGAAGAAATTATGAAATGTAATCCTGGATTCCTGCCCTTTATCAAGCAAGACATAAGCCATATGTCTTCATGACTCATCATGGCAAATTTCCCTCCTCTGGGGATCAAAATATGAACTACTATCAAATGCATCAGTCTTTTATGTCTATTCAAGCCGTTAGCATTAGTTTTAATATGTTGTAGAGATGAATCCTTAAAGATGACCTTAGCATGATCTAATATTCTCCCAGTCATATACGGTTCACACTAACTATAGGGCACAAATTCCAGACCAAATGCCTTACACAAACTTCTTGGACTGACCAGTATTTGCTTTCGTCCAATATATGTGTGGAAAAAACTGACATCCGAAATCTCAACAAGGTTTCCAAAACGTTCTTCTACACTATCATTTCTTCTTATTTGTAAAATAATCAGACTAATCTCTAATAGTACTAAATGATGGTGCAAGCAAATTTCTTAACCAATAGAGTTTCAATGTATTGAAGTATGGGAAATCCATCTGTCGTAAAAACTTTACATTAATATGTTTTTTGCCTAATACCTTTTTTGACCCAAAATGATCATTAAAACGACGTTTTTGCTCTAGAAAGTTGAAGTTGTTTGTGGGTTTCTAAGGTGATGCTTCTACAAGGGGGTCAGTTCCACTATCCTTTATTGCTAGGTCAATTATCTATTTCTATTTCGGTTGAGAAGCCCTTTTCCATATGTAAGTCTTAAAAGCCATGTCCAAATAACCGACTGTCTGACGTTTTTGTTCCTAGTAGGTTTTAGTGAAATGTAATGGTGATTGTAAGCAAGGGATATCTGTTTGTGGGTTTTAGGGAGCCAGCCTTTTAATTCTACTTAATAAGCAGGTGCCGATTCAAGCTGAATGAGGGAGCTGGTTCTTATAGAAACATGGAACCGTTTCTTTCTTATGTGGGAGTAGGGTAGTGAGTTAAATAGAGTCGGTTGCCATCCTATGTACAAGTCGGTTGCTGAAGGTTTTCAATGGGAAAGTTTAAGAAGGTGTCGATTCATAGATAACGTAAGAGTCAGTTTCCTTATTAAGTGCATGGTGGTTCTTAAAGAACCATGGAAAATTGATGCCAAAATGATGTGGGAACTAGTTCCTTGAGCAACATTGGGTCGGTTCCATTATTATGTGGGTGCCAGTTCCTAAAGAAGCATGGAGCCAGTTTTTTACTTGGAATTCATATACCATAGCCTTTTCACTAATTTATAAATAGGAATTTTGATAATGCATTTATATCTCATTATCACATTTTGGGATTATATCTAAATCCACCCTAAAACTCATTAACAAAAAATAACAATAAGATGACATAATTATTAACATTGATATTAAGAGCATAGCTGTAATTGGAGCAAGTCACAATAGACTAAATTATGGAGCCGGTTCCCTTAAGGTCTGTCTAGAGAAATTAGCATGATATTTATGCCCCTAATTCAGTTGACCTTATTGTCTTTTGCTATAAATATCTATTGTCCAAGTATATGCCCCTTAGCTTTAATCGAATGTAACTTTATCCATTTGTAACTATTCTTTCCTTTGCATAATAGGGAAGTTTCCTTCCACGTCGAGAAAGAGCCATTCTTTCATTTGTAAGTTTTTTTGTACACCTTGTGTGGGTCGAAGCTGGCTCCTTTCAGCATAACGTCCTATAGAGATTGCTTTTTTCCCGCCTAACATTTGAGCTGCCTCGACTACTTCCTCTTTTGAAGTACCCGATCAAAAATCCCCTGATTTAGTGTGCACGATCAGGTACAATCTAATGTCTTCTTCAAGATTATTTGCATGCATCAACATCTTAAAATAGAATATGGTCATTCCTATTCATGGAATTTATGGTTAGATTCGTGCTAAGTAATACCTAGAAGGTCAGAGTTACATGGTTACAAATTTGAATCTTTTAGTGGAAGCTTTTACTCAAACATGATTTTAGGTGTTAATGTATGTACTGAAGGAAGAGTCCCCTCTGCATGTAGAATTTAATGCAGAATATACAAAACTTATGATGACTTCATCTATCCCAAACAAACGTGTTTATTATTATTGCCATATTAATGGCAATATCGTCGGTACGGCTCCTCTATCCAGTACCATGGTGTAACAACAATTGGGGTGATGATCGATGAAACCTCTATTATATCAGATTTACACAGACAGATTGGAGATAAATTGTTGATGAACCTTGATCATCATATTATAAGATATACATTGGATTTTAACCTAACTTTGCTTATAAATTTGGTGAATGATGCTGGTTTGAAATATCTAGTAGAGTTTAGTGATAGGAAAGCAAATTTGTATATATTGGAACATGGGGATTTTGGTCCCCATGAAGAGGAAAGGACATCCACTCAACCCATTTAATGCTGTGAACCTACGGTGAGTATGAAGATTTATCTCATTATTTCCTAATTTCACCTTCATTGATGGCTACCATAATGAGCTCATACTTTTGTTTCTACACATGACATATACAGCGATCCTACGGGTAATGAAGGCTCCCACAGCATGACCATGATGATGGATAAAACTACTATAATTTCATCTACTGAATATGAAAGGGAATTTATGTCAGATGTTGTACTAGATTCGACTGCCTCAACTAAAGATCAATTTTTAAACGGCATCTGGAAAGACAAGATCATTGGCAACGGCCAAACTTTCGAAGACGCACCTACATTGAGGCTTGCATTTTATCAGTTTAGTATGGCAAATAGATTTTCATATCTTTAAAAAGAATAGCAAGTCATTCATACGTGTTGATTGCAGAGCAAAGGGATGCCCTTGCCATTTAATAGCGCATAGGGGTACCTTCATAGATCAACACAACCACACTGCTCAAGATATGATCTTAGGAAGGCCTCAGACGAAATCCAAGTTTATAGCTATCATCCTAGTGGAGAAGTTGAATTTGTGGCCTGATACTACTCCATATCAAATTCGTACAGTATTTGAAGCCTACTGTAGAATTCAAATGACATATAAACTAGCTTGGTTATGCAAAGAGCACTCCATGAAGATGTTGCATGCAAAGGCGCAGGACTCATACAGATTAGTACCATGAATGTGCCAACAGATTCAAGATGCTGACCTTCAAAGCGTTGCCATGTGCACATTCAATTCGAAACATCATTTTAAGCAATTGTTTATATCGTATGGATACGACATTGTCGATTTTTTGAATGGCTATAGAGGGTTGGTTTTTATTGACGGTTACCACTTAAGCGGTCCTTATAAAGGCACTTTGTTATCAGCTAGCTCTATTGATGCAAATAATTAGCTTTTCCCATTGGCATTTGCTATGGTCAACTCTAAGAGTTTAGAGGATTGGATGTGGTTCTTGGGGAACCTCAAGTCTAATGTTGTGAGACATGTATACATTACCATAATATCCGTTAGGCACTAGAATATCATTACAGCCATTGATGAGATATATGTCACGGCTTGCCATGCATACTGTTATCGACATATAAAGGAAAACTTCAATTCTGAAGTAAACAAAGTGATATCCGATGGGAAGTTATTGGATGCATGGTCTATGCAAGACTAGAATGGGATTACAATGTTACAATGAATAATTTGGCAATATATAAAAAAAGCTAGCAGAATGGGTGGTAAACAATGCACCTGAACATTGGGTGATGTCCAAGTTCAGGCCTCGTCATTGGGATCACTTAACAACAAATGTGGCAAAATCATTAAATACATGGTTAGTTCAAGAAAGGAGACATAACATAAATAGCCTCATAAATGGGCATAGCGAAAAGTTGGCCCATAAACTTTATAAATCCAAATCCGAGGTCCAAAATTAAAAGGTTGGAGTGGGGCCTACTGTGGATCTGAAATTACAGGAGAATGTTGCCAGGGGCAAGTACTTTAATGTCTCTCTTTATAGCGATTTTAGGACTAAGGTCAGTCAAGAAGGGAAAGACGTGGCCATGGACTTGGCTAGCCAAGAATGCACCTGTTTATCTTGGCAAATGTGTGGATTGCCTTATGCTCATGCATATGCCGTAATCGATGCAAAACATGGAGACATTTATGTGCTTGTCGAGGATTGTTATACATCAGCTACACAAGAGTGGATGTATGTCATGACAATGGCTCCTGTTGAAACTTATAACCCACTATATATGCCTTCATCAGACGGGGATGCATGCCATATATCTTTAAGGCCACCTTTGATGAAGAAGCCACCAGGAAGGCCAAAAGTGAAGCGAGTAGAATATCAATTCATTAAGAAATGTCCCATACAATGTTTAAAATGTAGGCAAGTTGGCCACAACCGTGCTTCATGTAGATCACCAAATCCATGTAATCTCTAGGTAAGTCTTACTACTAGTCTTCTAAAGTTGCGTACACCGACGGAAGGATGTAAATCGTAGGTTGCCATCTGTTTTGGAAGTTATATAAGGTATTTTTGGGTACATTGGATACAATATGAAAGTAGCAAGTCTTAATATTTCCATAACAAAAGTCATGCAGCCAGAGGTGTACTTAGGAAGCCTATCGTTGTTATGGGCTATCATGTATATTTCATGCACTCCACGTATATGCACTATAAAAGGAATACACCTCTGTATTGTTGTATAAGGTTATTGTATATTTTTGTATATTTTGGGTAACCATGTATGGTTTGTGCACTCCATGTCATATATTTTTGTACTTTTGTGGAAGGTGTGAAATGAAAAAATTTTATCCACGTCCAATGTTGGATTACACCATACAAAAAACTTGATAATATTAGTTGTAGGAATGATAAGTAACAACAATGTGTTGATTGATATGGACATAGTTTGTGCTCAGGAAAATTATCGGTCTTCATCTTTAGTAGTTATTCATTAACATTTAAATGGGCATGATTGAAGAATACAATCATAAGCAACTACATAGTCTTAAAGTACTACTGTAATTTACTTATAGATTTACTATTCCATTTCTTAAACCCTAAAGCTTTTTAATAACAGATAAGTTGTCCAATGGGTGTCAAAATGTCTATTGTTTGACAAACTTATGCAGTATTCTCTACAAATGAGGCACATCACCTTGTGCTATACAAAGAAAGCTACTTGAAATATAAACTACCTCATGGACACATCTTATGTGTTCACTTCCTTGGCCTTAATATCATACACCTTCTTGACAGTATCCTTTATCTTCTATGTGACTACACGAATGTCCTTCATATAACTAAATTCTATTGTTGTCTTCAATCTTCTTCATGGCTGACTCTGTTGTGAGGGGAAACTTTAAAATCTGATAATGATCAACCTTGTTCCTTGGTAGAGCATTCATACAAGGATGCATAGGGTTTTTATCATTCTTCGCCGTTCTTCTCATGTGGAATGTAACCTTTGAAGCATGATCTTCTTGGCATTCTTCTATGCATAAATAAGGTTTTCACTCTATTTTCCACTGCAAGCAAAATTTCAGCATCTAACAGGAATTTACAAAGGATTACAAATCAATGTACATGGATCTTTTATGTACTGTGAGGATATCAGAATGTGCGACAGATTCCAGCGAAATATACAACTAATTATAACCAAATGTACAATTGATTACACCTATATGTACAACTGAATATACCTAAATGTACAACTGTATTTTAAAGAGTGTACACGACCCTAAAATTGATCCTACGCTCTACCGTGCACCCGTGAAGGATGTGAAAATGTTCGAGAGCAATTGTGCGTGTTCATAGGACAACATACATGATAATCATGCACGGGACACAACAAGTTAGGCAATTGGTCTACATTGCACAAGACATGTGCACTGATTACGTGGTACGCGCATTACAAAATACGCTTACATGATGGACTCATGTAGGGAACATTGAGAGAATTCAATGCCTATGCATGCCTTAATGTACATGTGATGATATCAAATTGTACGACAGACTCTAATGAAATGCAAAATTGATTATAACTAAAGGTACAACTCATTACACCTAAATATACAACTGATTATATCTAAATATACAACTGCTTTTTGAAGAATGTACACAACCTTAAAACTGATCCTACGATCCATCGTGCACCCGTAAAGCATGTGAAAATATTCGAGAGCAATTGTATGTGTTCGTAGGACAACATAAATGACAATCACGTATGAGGCACAACAAGTTATGCAACTGGTGTACATTGCACAAGACATGTCACCGAGTACGTGGTACGCACATTATGAAATGCGCTTACCCGATGGACTCATGTAGGGAACATCAAGAGAATTCAATGCCTACGCATGCCTTGATGTACATGTGACGATATCGGATTGTATGATAGACTCCAGCAAAATGTATAATTGATTATAACTAAATGTACAGCTCATTACACCTAAATGTATAACTGATTATACCTAAATGTACAACTATTTTATGAAGAATGTACATGACCCTAAAACTGATCCTACAGTCCATCATGCACCCGTGAAGCATGTGAAAATGTTTGAGAGTAATTGTGCATGTTCGTAGGACAACATACATGATAATCATGCATGGGACACAACAAGTTATGCAATTAGTGTACATTGCACAAGACATGTACATCGAGTGCATGGTATGTGCACTAGTAAATGCACTTATGGGGTGGATTCATGTACAAAGCATCAAGAAAAATCAACGTGTATGCTTGGCTTGATGTACATGTAAGGATATTGAATGTACGATGGACTCTAACAAAATATGCAACTGATTATAACTAAATCTATAACTGATTATACCTAAATGTATAACTGATTATAACTAAATGTACAACTGATTATACCTAAATGTACAACTACATTCTGAAAAATGTACATGACCCTTAAACTGATCCTATGCTCTACCGTGCACCCGTGAAGCATGTGAAAATATTTGAGAGCAATTGTGCACATTTGTAGGACAACATACATGACAATCACGTGAGGCACACAACAAGTTATGCAATTGGTGTACATTGCACAGGACATGTACACCGAGTGCATGGTATGTGCACTACGAAATATGCTTACACGGTCGATTCCTGTAGGAAGCATCAAGAGAAACCAATGCATATGCATGGCTTGATGTACATGTGAGGATATCGGAATATACAACAGACTCTAGCAAAATGTACAATTGATTATAAATAAATGTACAACTAATTACACCTAAATGCATAACTGATTACACCTAAATGTACAACTGATTATACCTAAATATAATTGCATTCTGAAGAATGTACAAGAACCTAAAATGAATCCTATGCTCCACCATGCACTTGTGAAGCATGTGAAAATGTTCGAGATCAATTGTACGTGTTTGTAGGACAACATACATGACAATCACATGAGGCACATAATAAGTTATGCAATTGGTGTACATTGCACAAGATAGGTACACCTAGTGCATGGTATACGCATTATGAAATGTGCTTACGTGGGGGATTCGTGTAGGAAGCATCAAGAGAAATCAATGCTTTTGCATGCCTTGATGTATGTGTGAAGATATTGGAATTTACGACAGACTCCAACAAAATGTACAATTGATTATAACTAAATATACAATTGATTCCACCTAAATGTAAAATTGATTATACCTAAATTTGCAACTGCATTCCAAAAAATGTACACAACCCTAAAATGGATCCTATGCTCCATTGTGCACCCGTGAAGCATGTGAAGACATTCAAGATCAATTGTGCACATTTGTTGTACAACATGTATGAATGTACAACTCACTATAACTATATCTACTACTGACAACAACTAAATGTATGGCATACTATATCCTTATGTACAACTGGCCAGTAAAGAATGTACAGGGCTATAAAATCTATTCTACACTAAGCCGTATGGCTATGAACCGCATGAACATGTCCTAAAGCAATTGTGAGCATCATTTACATAGGATATATGACAATCACGATAATTGAATTTTTTTATGTCGATATCTGAATGTTCTTACACGTTGTATGCATGTTAGAAACATTATAACTTAGTAAATGTACATATGCTGATATACGATTGTTCGGACCACCATATGACCATATGAAGTTAAAACAGTACTTACCTTCATACAACGATTAATGATTCATCAGAAAGCATTAAGCAACCACATGTATTCGCACTCCTTAAACATGCCTATTACAGCTTCAACCATCAAACTACAATACATACATCATATATAACCCTAAAACCCATAAACCATGATAATTAACCTTACTCCAAGGTGACTTACATATCTCAAAGTGTCCACTCTATTAATCCCATTATACCACCCAACTACATCGACACTTGTATCAGGAAGTTTAACACAGCTGAGATGATCGAAATTATTGCAAATGTAACCCCTAATGTTCTTTTCTCTGATAGCAAAATATGATATGCTCAATTTATGCTTCCGTTGGTTTATTAACAACTAATGGTTATTTTACTGCATAAAATAGGGTCTATATATATATATATATATATATATATCCCAATAACGATAACATAACGACCTTCAATTCATCAAGACAATATTGATTTCTACAAGATAACATATGTTGGTCGTAATCCCTACATCTGGAACAAATCCATTCACTAAATTTTATCTCTAAATCTTATTTTTACTATGAAAGCATTATTTACATAACGTACTTATACCAACTATGTCACTGATTCTTACTGTACATATCAATCTTTATATTCTTTGTAATCAAGTTTCCTAAAAATTTACATCCTTCATATATATATATATATATATATATATATATATATATACCTTAAATTTTCTGAATTCTTCATAAATACCAGTGTTCATAATCAATTATAACTAAAATTCTAATGCTACAGTCCTTAAGTAACTACAACATACCTTTATATTCCTTGCCTACAATTTTTTCCCAATACTATACTTGATAAGGTTATACTCCACACAAAGACTGAAACTGAGGATGACGAGAACAGCAACAAAATTAAGGGATGAATTTACGGTGATATTCATGGATCACATGCTATTTCACATCCACAGCTTAATTTTAGTTTCAGACATCGCCTGCAACCCTTGTCCAGCTTGAACAAGGACTCGGCAGGCAGTCTTTCTTCTTCAACTTTCTTCTTTCTTTCAAAAATAGAATATGAACTTTGTAGAGGGAAGCCAAACAACCTAAACTCTTACTAAAGGCATAATAGTAATTTCTATTTCCTTTTAATTATTTTCAGAAATTGATATTTCCTTCTCTTTAATAATTTTCCAAGATTTCACCTTTAGTTCTTTTTTTCCATTAGATTTCTCTTTTCTGGAATTCTCCATAATATATGTAAACACTAAAATGGCCTGAAAACAATTAAAAATATATAAAAGGAAATTGAATTAAATTTCCTTGAAATTATCAACAAAACCAATGCTGCATGAATTTATTGGGAACGTCTAAAAAGGGACTTTAGCAGTTTGCAAAACCCGTAATAAACAATTGAATATGCCAAACAATTTGAAATCAGTGATAGTAATGATAAAAATGAAACTATATAACAGTATCAAACAAAAACTTCAAACCAGAAAATTAAACCAAATAGAAAATCAAAAGACAAAATAGCAATTTAAACATATGAATACTGCAATTAAAGTAATATAGCAAAAAATTTTCTAGCAGTGGGACAGAATATAGCAAATGCGACAGTAACAACCAAACAGTACATAAAATATATACCAAATATTGTTTAAGATTGTTGGTCATTATTTACTGCAAAATAGAAAAATTTTGAATACTACAAAACATGAAACTATTAAACAAATTGAATCTGAATAAATAAATAAATAATTCAGGTAAAAAATATATAGAAAAATTTAGATTTATCAAATCCAAAAAACTGATCAAGTCAAGGTTTGAAACCTCTAACCTTAAGAATATTTGCCTGCCTCTTAGATGCTTCACAATATCCACAACTTGTCTCTCAGGCTCCCCAATCATATTGTGGATCGAAAGCACAATCGATTGCAACACAATGAACTGAAAGAGTGTTATCTCTCTTAGTGAAGACGACGATGACGATTAAATGCAAATGAAAAGATGAAAAATCAATTTCATTTTTTCCCTCAATAACTACTCTAGTTTGAATTTTCTTTCATAGAAAAGAAAAACCCAAAAAAACTAAATGGTCAAAACTGTTCCCTTATATCCCTCAAAATCAGGATAAGTTTTTTGTTTTGAATTTTAATTGGGATAACCATTTAAAATTTCAAATTGGATAAGAATATCTTATCCAGACTAGATAAATTTTGGTTTGGCTTTAAACACTGATAGGCTGGGCTCCAAAAGTATAAGGCCCATTTGACCTTTAACCCAAGCCTAACTCAGGCTCGGTCTAGTTCACATGTGCCAACAACCAAGTTTTCTTCCTCTTCAAATGGGCATTATGGGAACAACTTCTCATTCATCACAAATATCAATCGTGCAATGTATTATGTATCGTGTATCTATGTACGATAACCTACGTATTAGTATATGTATTTTGTATTTATATACACCTATGGGCCTATTGATATCC
>JBBYHL010467595.1:0-44336 GCA_038381835.1 Adansonia madagascariensis | reverse complement strand
CAATATATAGAAGAGTTATCCATTTCTCAAATAAGATCTTTTATTTGTTTTCATTCGTTTCAATAAGCATCATATCTTTTAGTATTTACAATAATGATTTATCCTATTAAAAATTGAAGGATTTATTCAAATTCAAAATATACTAAATCATCCGATCAAGTTGATTTGCAATATTTTTATATAGATATGCTTGAAGTATTTATACACTTAAAATTTTAATGATCATTTTAATTTATAATTAAATTTTTATTTTGATATGAAATACTTAATTTCAAAATGTAAGATTTTTCGTATTTTAATGAAAATTTTTACTTTAATTAAGACTCTCTTTCCATATGAAATATCTTAATAATTAAAAAAAAAGACTTCATAAAATCTAAGGACGTGAAACTTATTGTTAAATTCCTTATTAATTAAAAGTTCCTTTATTTGTGTTTTGTAATTATAATTTTAAAATATATTAATGATACATATGTTGAATTTTATGTTCATGTGAAAATTCTGTTGATTCAAATAACAAATCAAATTAATCAATATAATTCATTTAATCAAATATGATTCAATCGGTTCAATTAATAAAAAAAATTCAATTCAATTTGATTTAATACATATATATATATATATATATATTGAATTAACTGAACCATTTTCTCAACACTAAGCTGAAATCTGAAACCGAGTTCAGTTGGGCATGTGGGTTCTGATGAGTTAGCTAACTCTTAAACACCTTAATAGCTAAGCACTTCTCTTAAACAAAAAAAGAATTGCTAGGAAAATTTTCAAGGCTTACTCGCTTTGATCGATCATCATAGAAACTAGGGCGATATTGCATCTGAGTTGCTGGGTGAATCATTTAAGTCAAACCTAGGTTTAGTCACACTTAAATACTCTTTACTAGAACTTATGAAAAATTCTTCAAAATTTTTCAATTTATTTTCAATAATTTTTTTCTTTTTGTTAAAATAATACAAAATGCTAAAGGTTATTTTTTCCTTTTGCTTTTTCATATCTAAAGGTGTTTTCATATGCATTTTTTATCCCTTTTCCCATACAGTGGATGCAATATCAAATTGGTGAACTCCAAGACGAGTCTTTGTTGTATTGGCCAAAGAGAAAAAAATAAAAAAAAAAAAGAGTCCTGCTTGTTGACCAATTCGAAGTTATGATTTAATTTAGTCAAAAGTCAATGGAAACAAAGAAAACTCAAAACCCTATCATTGCTCTGCACATGCACGCTGCCTGCGTATACCAAATGGCTGCCAACTAGAAAACGTTTCACAAAAGTGCAACGTCATTTCCTTAATTCTTTTGCTTTTCTCTTTCGATTCTATCCTTTCCTATCCCTTTATTTAATGTAAAAAAAAAAAAAAGAATCAATACTATAAGGAAAGCAAAAACCGATGAGTAAAACACATTAATCAATACTATACTATAACATGCATTATACAATATAATCAGTATCATCTTCTAGAGCGTTTCCTAGCCCTTCCACCACCCACCACTCCCACCTCAGTTTCAACGCTGTCTCTCCTCCTCTTTGCCGTCGACTCCACCGCCAGAGTAGCAGCACTCTTTGGTGGCCTCCCAACCCCTCGCTTCACCCTCCCACTCTCCTCTCTTGCCCCTCTTCCTCCTGAATTTCTTGTAACCCTCTTCACGTCTTTCTTCCTACCCCTCCCTTTTTCTTCTTTATCATCTTTACTCTCATCATTCTCTGAATCATTATCAACTTCGTCGTTGTCGTTGTCTTCATCTGTCACTTCACTAGGTGAATTTTGCTTCATTCTTTTCAAGAAACTTGCCACTCCTTGTTTCTTTCCCACCATGTTCTCTTTTTTATCCACCTTGACCTCCAGAGCATCATGAGAGCTAAGTTCATTAGCACCATACTCATGCTTCGTTTCCCCATTCTTTTTGCTTGCTCTTAATGAGTTCCTACGAACCGAAACGGATCTTTCTTTACTTCTCTTCTTTCTTATGCCTTTGTCATCGATCCCAACAAAAGAACTTGTATCAACCTTCTTCTCATTAGACTTTCGTTTCTCTTCAACCTCCCTCACCTTTTTATCTCCTCTCCTAGAAGCATTAATCTCGGTTACTGCCCTGATAGAACTGCGTTTACTGCATGAAACTATAGTGGAAGATTTTTTGGGTTTGGAGAGAGATACTGCGGGCCGGTCAGTTTCGGCTTTCAAAGCCATGGGTTGAGGTTGAGGAGGCTGTTTTCGAAGCTTATGATTGGTCATTTCTTTCAAGACCAAAGCTCGAAGTTCTTGAGCAGCACAACGTTCTGGAGAATTTTTGCGGTGAAAAACGAGTATATTGTTGAATAAGAGAAGGAGATCCCTGAAGAACTTTCTGAAGCAATCAGAGTAGACACCTTTATCAAGCCTGAATTGAATTCTTTGGAGATCCATATGTTGCCTGATCAGGTTTTTGTAACTTTCAGATTCCTGCAACAATGGTAGAATTTTACATTATTAATTAATAACGACTATAAAACTATATCTAAGAAAGGTTAATTTGACAGAAACCGAAATACAAAACCTGGCCTTGCAAACTATTGTTAATTCTTATTACTACAGGTATTAATAACATGGTTTATATTTGATGCACAGTATATAAATTTATATATAATTAATAAAATAGATTTATATCACTTTAATAAAAATAAAATTATTTATATTTATTATTAAAAAATTTTAATGAAATGATATAAACTATTAAAGTATAAATTTATACATTATTAATAAATAAAATATAATTTTAAAAATTTTCGATAAGACAATACTGTCATCAAATATAAACCCTAATAAGATTCCTTTTCAGACATATAAACATCAGTCAAATGAAACTTAAATAATTAGTATTATTTTACTCCACCTAATAAAAGCGTTTTTTTTTTTTACCAAGAGTAAAAGTTTAGTTAATTAAATTTTAATATTAAATGCAAAATTTAATTGAGTGACTTATTTGAGACTCTTTAAACATGAATGGTTCATCAGCACTCTTAACGTTAAATGAAAGTATAAATAAGGAGGTAGGTTTAACAATAATAAATTAAAAATTAAAAAAAAAAACATGTGAGGGACACTTTAAATTGAACATTGAAATAAAATATTTTAAATTTAAATTGATCAAATTTAAATTATTATTTAATAAATAAAAATATTTTATTTAAATTTAATTATAAAATATTTATATTAATACATAAATAATTTTAATATTTAATATACTTTAAATAACAATAATATATATATTTTTTTAATTTAACATATAAGAATAAGACCAATCAAATTTTAAACAAACCTATTTACTATTCAAATCTAATCCCAACCTTCTAAATAGGAGTATGTTTTACATTATTATACACACGCACATGTGACTTTGTGATGGGCTCTAACTATCTCTTTAAAGTTTGAACCTTCACACCAATTGGGGAAAAAAAAAAACAAAGAAAAAAAGTTAATAAAAGAATTCAGCCACTTTTTTCTTTTTTTCTTTGCGCATACGATACTGAGCAATAGGAAA
Source organism: Adansonia madagascariensis (assembly GCA_038381835.1). Classification (NCBI taxonomy): domain Eukaryota; kingdom Viridiplantae; phylum Streptophyta; class Magnoliopsida; order Malvales; family Malvaceae; genus Adansonia; species Adansonia madagascariensis. Next base: position 40,805 of record JBBYHL010467595.1, on the reverse strand, counting down.
ATGCTCCTTTCTGGTTTTTTGCGACATCAATCCACTGTGAAAAAAATATAAGATAAAGACTTTCATGAGTTATGAATTTTAATCATGAAAAATAAATAGTGATAAAAAATACTAAAATTTAAATTATTTTGAATTAATTATTCAAAGTTATTTTTATTTTAAATTATTTTGAGTTTAAATTTTTTTTAAAATTTAGATTATTTGTTTCAAATTGTTATTTTTTTAATTAAATTAAATTAAATTAAATTTAAATTCGAATAAATTAACTAAAATTTTTAAGTTTAAATCCAGATATATGCATCTAAAATTCATTCCCATTGGATCCGATATTCCTATTACGTGGTTAGTACCTAACTTAAAGTTTAACTTTAAGTAATTTGTTTTGAGACAGAAGTTCAATTTTACTATTTTCCGTGCTAAACAAAGTATATATTTATAAAATTAAATTTCAAAAGTATTTACATTGATTTTTTGCAGGGGTAGAATGGAGAATGATGACGTTCATTAATATTGATAATAATTATAATAAGTTATAATTATAAGAATAGTATTACATAAGTAATACAACTTTTTCGTTGAAAATATCAATACCTTCAAAATAAAATATATAATAAATAAGTCCAACGTGGAGCCAGCCAACAACCTTATAAGCTGGCCGACATCAGCAAGTAAAGTTTTGAAAAAATAATAACCCTCCATTTTTTTAATATAAGAAAATCGATAAACGAAACTAGCAAATATACGATTTCATGCAACACTTACAATAAAAAGTAAGTTAAAAATCATCCAAAAAAACTCAAAATCAAAAACATATAATCCAAAAAAGACATCATCAAACGAAAAATAATTAATTATTTATTTTTTGGGGTACCTCAACAAACATATAATTACTGTGTATTAATTAATCCACTATAAAAAAATAAAAAAAGAAATTTGGAAAGACAAAACCAATCAAGCAAAGCTTAAAATAATAAAATTTTCCAAAAAACCGAACCCAACAGAACCAAAATTACGTTTCTTAGAATTTAGATTTTAGTTCACATTTTAGCTTAAAAAAAAAAAAGTTGTAGTCCACATTTTTATTAAAAGGAAAAAAATAGTTCTAGTCAAGAAAAGCGTAATCCAAAATGACAGTAAAACTTGTCGTTTTGATGCTTACGACCGTCCACAACGCACCACGTCAATATAAATACTGCTCTAAATTACGGAAAACCCCTGATATTTTAGTGATTCTACCATTAAGATCTCAGACAAGTGACGTGGCAGGCTAATTAGCTGCTAGACGCCTAGCCTCATTATAACACAAGTCTATCCTTAACAATTAATTAATCATAATCTTTTGCATAACGAAAATCTATAGAAAATTACGTGAAATTATAATTTTAATTTGTATAAAATTTATAAAAATATAAAAAGAATCTTTATATAATTTTATATTATAATTAAATGACCACATAATAATTATAATAAAAAAATTATAAATAAAATTTTTTTCATATAAAAATTAAAAATTATTTTTTAATTATATTTTTAATTTTTAAATATAATTTTATAAATTTTTGGCCAGAATCAATTTTATTATTTTTCAGTCATAATTTTTTTTTTTTAAGTTTTAGATAAAGAATATTCTTTATTAGTTGTTAGTAATATTTATATTTAAAAATTTACCTGGCTGGGTTGGCGGCGGTCGAAAATCGAGCCGATCCGATGAGAGCAGATGATCCCGAGAAGCTTAACCAAGGACGCAGGCTTCACCGCCGAGGCGCTCTTCTTGGTGGGAGAAACCTCATCTCTCTCGCCCTCCTCTCCGCTGCTACTTACAGACCTACGACTACCACTACACAGTTTCCTCTTAGACAAACTCGCCGAACTTTGTACGTCACTCTTCTGCTTCTTATTATAACGTTCTTTGCAATTTACTCTTTCATTACCCGGCACTTTCTCGGTTCGAACCGGATCGGGCTCATTTTGAGCTTCCGGTTCGACCGGCTCTATTATAACTTGTGCTCTTTTTTTTCCTATTACTTCCCCGGCATCGTTTTCTTCGTCTTTAACGATAATCGTCGTCGTCGGAATTTCCTCAGGCTTTTGACTGGTGGAGTTGGACTCGTTGAAGGATCGGTCATCAACAGCACCGGAATCACCATCGGCGGCCGATTTGATAGCGACAATCTCCGACGAAAGCTTATTATGTCGGTCATCCAGATCTGTCTCCTCTTTCAAACTCCTTTCTCTTTCCTCCACCAATCTCTTGACCTTCAATTCAAGCGACCTGTAATCACAGGGAAAAAAAAAAAAGCAACCTTTCAGATCTCACCACAGGGCGAGGAAACTACGTAATCTTTCGAGAAAGGGATCGTCATTTCATTTAATTACACAATCGAAACGTCACGTTGTTGAACTTCCCGACGAAGCTCTTCGACACGAATCCTCCGGAGCTCGTCAACCAAACTAGAGGGAGAAGCGGCGTCGTTATGGGATATGAAGCGTCGTTTAAGATCAAAAAACTTTTCTTTACAGAGTTGAGGAGTGAAGGAAGGCAGAAGAGAAGAAGAAACAGAGATTCTCCGGTTTTGAAGTTCCAAGGCGATGGAATCCCAGCTCTTAGTACCGTAGCGGCTAACGGCACAGGCTAGGAGGAGCTCATCTAACGTACCCCAAGGTTGGGCGCTTGTATCGTGTTCCCTAGACATGGTATGCTCATTTAATCATCATCCTCATGATAATCATTTTGTTTTGAAAAACTAGGGTTTTATTTATATGTATATCTATTTAATTCTTCAATTTTTGCCGTTTTGATGGGTTCCTTCTATATTCTCATCGTCGTTGCATTGTTCATTCACCTTATTATGGTACTAGATTTTAAGGCTAGTGTTGTGTTGTGGTGTTTATTAAAAATCTTTTAATTTCCTTTTGTTTTTTTCAATTGTTATTCGCGTGAGTTACTTACGCTGGATAGCAGTGTTGGGGTGGGTGTGGGCTTTTGGTCCGTGGAATTTCTCTGAACTTCTACGGCTGGTCGGTTTCTCAGGTAAGTTTGGGCCGTTGGCTGGATCTTCATTTCTGTTTTTCCAATTTTTTTTTTATTTTTGTTGTAAAATTAGAATTTAGTGGTTGAGGGCCGTTGATTCAGGGACGGACGTTGGCCCAATACACGGTGCATGGCGTGGCATACTACGCTGTCATATTTGTATGTATCAACCCACTTGTAGATAGCTCATTAGAATAGATCAATTGGAAGAGTTTGGACTTGTCCTCCTGCTGAGCCATATAGTTGTAGTCCAACCCAAATATTCCCTTCCCCCTTCCCTTCACCTACTGCTCTTCTATTCTGCCGAACAAATAAATACATTTTTTATCTCATAAAAAAAAAAAAAAAGAATTTTATCTGCGGACTACGATTCAAAATCTTTGATAAACTCCAAAAAATTATATATTTGCTACAATAAGGTTTCTTACTTTTTTTTTTATTATATTTTACTATATGAGTTTTTTTTTTTTTTTTAATTCAGGTAATGCTATTTGATCTTGAAATAAGGATAATGAATAAAAAAAGGTGTCAGATTAAGGAGATTAGTATATCTGATCTCCAAAAAAAAAAAAAAAGGATTAAGCAATAAAATATGTTTTTTCATGTTTATACATTTATTTTGTATTTTTAAAAAAGATTTTATGAGCTTTAACTTCTTGGTTTTTCTCACATTTTCACTAAAATATATAATATATTTTATTTTTAAAAAATATTGTCCGATATTGGATTATAAGTGAATCATTAGCATATATCTCCCTTTTGGGAACTGAAGACTTTAATTTGGAAAAATAATATTCATTTCTATTTTTTAAAATTGCTTATGGGACTTGAAAAATTTTCTGACTAAAGAACTTATGTTCCCAAAAACTTTACATCCATGACCAAAAAAAATAAAAAATAAAAGTAGTTACTAAGTAGAATATTCAAAGATTTTGGTCGAGAAAGTATGTTATATGTTTTATTTCATTCTTTGTGGATCTCTAACAATGTTGCCTTTGTCTTAGAGGGGTTCATGACTGATCTAAATCAATAATCAGGTTCGATTAATATCTTTAGACGCTTACTAGCTGATGTCCACTGAGATTCATTTTAGTTCATTTTATTTAAATTAATTGTTAAATTTTTTTTAAAAGAAAAATCATGTTAACATTTAATATGTTATAATAAGTTTAAATAAAATAAATATTTTATAATAAAAAATATTTTTATGGGCCTAATGAACTCCAAACTTAAAAGTCTTTTTCCAAAGCCCAAATTGAACCAAGCCGTGAACCTCATGAATTGTCTGCCGATGAAAAACAAGTCTGGTTTGTCTAATAGCCTAGCAGTTCTTAATTATGCATTTGTGAAAACAACTTATGTTAGCTCAACTTGTTGCCTTTTTTTCTTTCAAAATGACCTTTTTTTTTTCCCATAAAAGAGATCAAAGAAAAAAAAAGTGTGAGCAAATATAAACATTCATATTTCAAATCCATTGAATGTCAGTTTTTTTAAAAAATTAACTGCAAGGCAAGCTCTTTCCTTACTATTTCAAGAGTGTAGAACGGATTTTCAATTGTTCGGTGTTAAGATTGTTGGAAAACGACCATAAACCAATGAATTAAAAAGGTATTGGTTGACAATTTTACCAATCTCAAGACGAACTTGTAAAAGGAATTGCATCGTTCTCATGTGTCACCACTTACGTGCTGTTGCTTTTGATCTTTGTTTTAGTTGCATATTTTTTGAAGGATTTCAAACCGGCTGGGACACTTGCACTTTGCATTGAACCAAACCTAACCAAACAATTAGGTGTTGTTAAGCACTTAGTAAGCATTATTTACGCTAATGTCATATAGGATATAGGTGAAGTTATTTGTGTCATTTGTGTTTTTAAAGTTGTACTATGTTTTCTTGGCATCTAGATCCCCTGTTGTTTGCTTAATAACCATTTTTACTTTTTTTTTCTTTTTAAAAAAAAGCTTAGCTTCTTATAAAAAAAAAAAAAGACTGTTATAGTTACTTTATTTCAAAGGCCTTTTAGAAAAGAGCTTAGAGAATTTATTGCAATAAATTATTTTATTTTAAATATTTCAAAAAGATAAATCTAACTTTTTCTTTCTAAAAAATTATTCTTCTAAAAAAATTCAGATTTATAATAATTTAATAATAGTTAATCTAAATTATTATAAAAAATCACTGCTAAATTACTATAAATTTGATTTTTTTTATAAAATTTAAATAGTAATAAAAATCAAATTTATTTTTTAAATATTTAAAATAATTTTAAATTATATATCATAAATTAATATTTATAATTATAATTAAAATATGTCAAGATAACTATCAGGAAAAGTTCTTGGCAGCTTTGCTCTGTAATTGTAACCATATGTTTAAAGTATCAATCGATTTTGAAACCTGTAAACCGTACTAGTATTTGGCTTTAAGCGACACTTTTGGCTCATATGTCGTTTTCTCTTTCAGCGCACCAAAGAATCCTATTGCCGCGCTGAGCTGACCTATACGGAAAATTCTAGCATACATTTAGTAAAATCACATTCAAATAGAGTCTTTAGATGTAACTTTAAAGAGAATTTTATAAAAATGATATAAAATGATTATTTTTATAAAAATATAAAATAAAAAAAATTATTTAAAAAATAATAATTATTAAAATTATTAAAAAATTATAATTATATTTTAACCTTATTTTTTATTTTTATATTAAAATTGACTCTTCTATATATATAAACTATATATATAAATTATAAATATAAAATTATATATAAAAAATAGCATTTAGAAATAATAAAATATGTAAAAATATTTTTAATTAAATTTTGAGTTACTATTTAAAAATAATAAAAAATAAAAATATATTTTATATTAAATTTTAAAAATATCATTTACAAATAACAAAAAAAATTTATATTAAATCCTGAATTACCATTTACTAATAATAAAAAATAAAAATAGATTTTATATTAAATCTCAAATTAATATATATTATATATATTAATATATTATACATGCTATATGTAATATATCATATCATATATGATATATATATATATATATATATATATTATATATGCTAGGAATCTACCCTCCACAAATTAAATATAATATATACAATTATATATATCACATATTAATTATATATATTAAAAATATTATATTAAATCTTAAATTATATTAAATACTAGATTAATATAAAAAATAATAAAAATTTGAAAAATATTTAATATTAAATTAAATTACTTTTAAAATAATTAAAAATAATATATATTATATATAATATAATATAATATTGTAAATATAATATAATAATATATTACATAATATAATATATTATATACAATAAAACATAAAAAAATATTTTATATTAAAATTTGAAAAAACTAGTTAAAAATAATAAAAATTAAAAAAAATTTAATATTAAATCCAAATTATTTTTTAAAAATTTAAAATAATATATAATATATATTATATAATGCATATATAAAATAATATATAATATTTTAAAAATAACATAATAATATATTATATAATATATAATATATAATAAAATATTAAAAATATTTTATATTAAAATATAATTACTAAATGTATGACTTTTCATAATTAAATATATAACTCACTATAACTAGATATACAACACAGTACAGCTAAATGTAAACTACACATACAAAGTAGTCGTATTCATGTATGATCGATATCACCTTGAGCATGGTTTTATATGTGTTGAAGCTAATTATTCTTGTATAGTGGGAGGATAACATTCCAATAGAAACAAAAAAAAAAAAAACTTGTAAGCAAAAAATAAAAAATACAGTTAATTATTCTTGTATATTGAGATAATCATAACTCACTATCTTGAAGATCTTTATTTGGGTAAAAAATTTTTAATCTTTAATATTGCAAACAAAAAAAATAGTAAACAATGTATATTATAATTTAATATATATAATTTATAACCACCACTAACTTACTGCCAGAGAGAAAGACAGTCAAAAGATAAGATAAAAAATATGGACCGAATGGTAATTATAATTTCTTTATTAATATTTTTAATAATTGTTATTTTTTTTTTAGAATTATTTTTTCATACTTTCATTTTTTAATAATTATTGTTACTTTTTACTTTTTTGTAATTTTTCTTAAATATTTTTCTAACTTCCATCCTTTCACTCGCTTGCATAGCATTTAATATTAAATATTTTTATTTTTATTATTTTTAAATAATTTCATATAAAATATTTTTATTTTCATTATATGATATATATTAGTATAATATATATTATATAGTTTATATATAATATATATTATTTTTAATTATTTCAAAAATAATTTGAGATTTAATATAAATATTTTTAATATATAACAGTTTTTAAATAGTAATTCATTATTTAGTGTAAAATATTTTTTATTTTAATTATATAAAATATATTATTATATAATGTTTATAATATTATATATTATACATGTATTATATAATATATATTCTATATAATATATAAAATTTATATTATATACCATATATATAATATATATTCTTTTAATTTTTTAATATATATAGTTTAGATATAATATATAATATATTATGTATATAATATATATTGTATATATAATATAAAGCCTTCATATATAATATATTTAATAAAAAAATAATTTCTCACACATAAAATATGTATAATAAAGAATAAAAAATAATTTCTAGAAAATTATAGTTAATTTTTTAAAGAAATATTTTACATACATATATTATAGATTTGGTAATATTTTTATGTAAATCTATAATGTTTGTATGTAAATTCAGTAATGTTTATATGTAACAAATTATATACATACATTACCTTCAAAGATTTTTTATACAAAGACATTACATATAACACAAATTACATATAAACTTCATGTAATTGTAATATTTATATGTAATTTTTGTAATGTTTAGTTGTAATTTTACCAATTAATAAAAATTATAAATTTAATTAAAAAATTAATTTTTTCTTAATATAATATAATTGTTACTAACACACCCAAATAAATTATTAAACTAAAAAAATATGATAACTTTTTTACTTAAAAAATGACTATAAAAATTAATTTCTCACACATATAATAATAAAAATAATTTCTAAAAAATTATAGTTAATATTCTTAAAGAAATATTTTACATACATATATTACAGATTTAATAATATTTTTATGTAAATTCGTAATATTTGTACGTAAATTTGGTAATATTTATTTGTAATAAATTACATATATATATTACCTTCAAAGATTCTTTACACAAATACATTACATACAAAACAAATTATATAAAAATATTTAATACGTATTTATATTACTTATGGTAATAAACATTTATTATAGATAATATAGTTTATGTAACTATAATATTTTCTATAATAGTATTTCTTATTACTTGTTGATAATATATTTATGTAACCTACAAAATTTTTATGTAAATGTAATAAATTTATATCTTGCTACTTTTATTATTTTTTATCATAATTTTTGTAAGTCATAATGTATATGTGTAATTGTAAAAAAATGTGTAATACTTATTCACATTACCTATGATAATATATATGTGTAATAGAAAATATAATTTATGTAATTATAATTTTTATGTAGTACTATTTTTTTATTACCTAATTGTAATAAATTTTTGTAACTGATAAAATTTTTATGTAAATATAATAAATTTATATATTACAACTTTTATTATCTTTTATCATAATTTATGTACGTAAATAATGTATCTGTGTAATTATAACTAAAATTTGTAATATTAAGTTATATTAACAATCATAATAATTTATATAATAGATAATATAATTTATATAACTATAATATTTATTGGTAATTCTAATTTTTGTAACTTATAATATATTTATGTAATTATAATAATTTTATGTATTATTATATAATAATATATGTAAAAAATAAAAACAAGAAGCAACGTGCATAACCGGTTGCTTGGGGAGCTTATAGGAATCGCTCCTTAAGGAGTGTTTCCTAGAAGTCCCCAACCTAATCCGAAAATGTCCACTTCGCAAATTTTGATTTTTTTTAAAAAATATTTTTTTTAAATGGGAAGATTTTTTGAGAAAATAAGATTTTTAATATTTGGATAATTATCACAAAAAATGTTTCTTTGTTATTTTTTATATTCTGAAAAAAAATTTTAAACCACAATATTAATATAAATGCTAAATCATTAAAGATTATTTATTATTAAAATATTAATATTTTAAATAGTAATATTTTAATACTAATATTTAATACTAAAATATAATATTACTATTATATTGACATAAATATTAATATTTATATATAGTGATATTTACATAAATATTAATTATTAAAATATTAAAAACTATTTATCAGTAAACAATTAATTTTTAATATTAATATTTCAAATAGTAATATTTTAATAATAATATTTAATAGTAAAATATTATATTAATATTAAATTCATAAAATAACAAAACACAAATTATAAATATTTTAAAATATTATTTCTATTAATATTTCTACTATTAAAATACTAATATTTTATATTAAATCTTTATAAATTATAATTTATATAAACTTATTATTAAAATAGTAATATAAAAACATTTTTCAATAAAATATTAAGAATACTCTTTAAAAATTTAAACAATTGATATTGTTACAATTTATTATCAAAATACTTATACTTTTATGTTAAATAATATTTTTATTAAAATAATAAATTATTTTAATTACATAATAATTTATTATTTATAATTAAATTAAATTATATTATATATTACATAGTAAATATAAATATGTTATGTTTATTAATATTCAAAATATAAGCATTGAAAATTATAATATTAAAATAATTTTACATTAATATTTTAATATTTTTAAATATTTTTCAAATTAAAATTAAATATTTTTATTGATAATAAAAATATTGGCTCGAGACAAGTCAAATTTTAATTTAAAGTCATGTAATCGTCTTCCCTTTTTTTCAAATTTGAAGACAATTTTAAGAAATTTTTTTTTATTTTTTGTTGATCAATAAATTATTTTTTGTTATCCAATTTATTTTTTAAAAAATAAATACTAAAAAATATAAAAAATATTTTTTCAAATTTATTTTTATCGAAACAAATGGACCCAAAGTATGCATTTATATTAGCGGAGGTTACTCATAGCCATTTTCTATTGGACGCACTCCATAAACATGCAATTATTGGACAAGTTCTGTTTGACCTTTCAAAATTTTTAATTAGTTTTACATATTCAATATTAACATAATCTTTTACACAAGTATGGTTCTAATATCAAAATAACATCAAATAATATAAGCAACAATAATGAATATAAAATTAAATTATAAATTTAATACTTAATGATATATTATTTAAAATCCTAAATAATACAAAAAATAAAGCACATACAATAGAGGGAAACAATTACATATTGGAAACACATACTAGTTTTGAAATGAAAGACCACACTGTAAATGAAAACGCACTTTTTTTAATATGGTTTTTGGCATATTAGAATAAAACTAAGCACATCAAAACTCAAATTGTACAAAAATTTTGAAGGCAATAATTGAAATTGAAAAAGATTTCTGAGGGTGAAAATAAAAGTTTGCAGAATGTTGTAGGTTATGTTAGATATGTTTTTTCTACTTTGCTTTTAATGAAGAAGGCCTCTTTTAGAGACAGTGGGCTTGATTTCATTCTTTTTGATAAGGGTTTGTGGTTAGATTCCTTTCTGATATATATCTTTTTTACATTATTGGGATTTTAGTAGTTTTATATGTCTTACATAATTTTTCTTTTTTTGGTAATTTTCTTAGATTCTTCCGTAGATACCTTATTAATGCTGTTAGAACAACAGAAACTACCCAAACCAGGTATCTTTTTCTAAAAACGAATGTTGCTTCAAGGAGGGACCATATTCCACAAAAAAGAATTCATACTTCCTCATGATTCTCCAAGTGCCCCTCCTATAGAGTTCCTTGCTTCATATGCCTTCTTAAATTTGGGTTAAAGTTCAAGAAATATTCAAATTCTTTTTTACAGTTGGGTTAAAGGTTGAGAAATATTCAAGTTCTTTCTTACATCTGGGTTAAACGTGGAAAAGAGAATTCTTTCATCCTTTTTTGTACTTTCTTCATTTAAGATCATTTCATATCATCAGAATAAAAGGCGATGCCATGAAAAATATCCACATTATAAAGATAATAAAAACTTATAAACACTATTAACGATTTGATACAATTTGCACATTCATAAAAGTATAAAGATTTAATTTTGACAAATTATTGTATGTGGATTAAATCATAATAATTAAAAGTTTTTGAAATTCCTGATAATTTGAGGGCGGGGTGGGGTTGCTAGGGTTTGAACTCAAGTTTTTATGCCTCACAAGCCTCTTGCAAGTCAGGAGGTTATTACCAAAAATTTTTAAAATTCAAATGAGTCTTGTCCTATATAGAAAATTTAAGCAAAAAATATTAAATCCGTTAAAAAAGTTTAGGTAAAAATAAAGCCTATTTAAAAAGGAGATTAATCCTTGTTCCAACATTTAATGCTCGAGCCTAATCAAACAATTAAGGTATCTTTATTTTTTATTACATTTATTATATAAAAATGAATATAAAAATATATTATCGAAGTGTAAATATTCACCACAAAAGAGAAGCTTTTTTTCGATGAAAAATTTTGTCGGACAAAGTTCCTAATCCGTCTAAAAAAGATATTTCCAATGAAATTTATGTCATTGAAAACGAAGTCGCTAATAATATTTCTATAGGAAAGGATTATTTTTGGTGGATTTTTGCATTGTTAATGTCTATTATTGATTGAATAAATTAATCGCTGGAAAAGTTTTCAGTGATTGAAAATTTTCTACAAGAAATTCTTTTAGTGATGGAATCTTTCTGTCTTTAATATTTTTCAACGAAAAATTCTTTGTTGCTAAAATGTTTATTTTTGATTGATTTAGGGTAATTAAGTTTGTAGAAATAATATTAGCGACAAATTTTTTGTCACTAATAATTCTTTTTTAGATTTTTTAAAATTTTATTAAATTCAATTATTGTATTAATTTCATTTGGTGTTTAAATGTTTTTATGTTTAACAATTAATTTGCAAATATAAAAATCCATTCAAAATAAATTTTATTTATTATAAAAAGTAAAATTAAATAATATAGTAGATATGAAACAATGATAAATACTTGTGGTTTTAGTTTAATATCCTAATTAAATTAAATTTATAAAAATCACTGCGGATGCAAATGAAGGATGGGTGAAGGAGTACTACTGCCAAAGCTAGTTGCCCATCCACTGATCAGGAATCATTGAATCACTTGCTACTGGTGCTACATCATGAAATGAGTACGCTGTATCTACTTCTGTGTTCCTTAGAATTGCTACTGCTACCCCTAAAAGACTTATGCATTTGTAATAAGTAATAAAAGAAATATGTATGTAATTAACAAATAAACCAAAATACATATAGTTAAATATTTGATTTCATGTACAAAAATCTTTGATTAACATTTTAATCAGCATAGTCGTTGTTATTGCTTAAAACATTCTCGTTTTCAGTTTCACCTTCAGTCTCAGTATCATTTTCTTCAAAGTCTTTTTTTCTTACTTCTTATTCGTCTATAGAAAATTTCATTTTCATCTTCTACTTTCCCGTAATTGTCATCATGACTCAATATCACATCATAACTCACTTCTTCAAAATCACCATTAACAAAGAATCAAGGGTTGTCAAGATCATTTGAATAAGTTATTAAACCTTATGGTGAATGAAATCAAAAGGAGGTTGAATTGATTTCACAAAATTCTTTTGCAAATAAAAACTTTAAGAACTTAAATTGAGAAATTCAAATAATGAAGCACTTGGAGTTCTAAGTTCATGAAATAAACAAATAAATGAGTAAAAGATAGAGAAGCAAACACAATAATTTATAGAAGTTTGGCCTAAATGCCTATTTCCTCTCCCTTGGCCTTACTTGCGGAGGAGTTTCACAATTCACTAACTTGAAGTATTACTTTTCAAGGACAAGATATAACCTTTACAACTTCCTATCTTTTACTTAGGCTAAGATAGAACCTCTAACTTCTTTATCTTTCTAGGATAAGATAACAATATCTCTACCTTTTAATGGTTAAGGTAGTAACTTCCCTTTATGCAACAAGATTTTGGGTGTACAAGGTAAAGACTTCTATAAGTTTTGTTGTTTACAAGTTTGAGCTTAAGGAAAGATGAATACAATGATGTAATATAAGGAATACAAAAATGATAGGAAGAATTAAACTATACACAATTTGAATTAATTTAAAGCTTGGAGAGATGAAGAATTTGGCTATAAACTTTCTTTTTTTTTCTTAATTCTTCTTTATAGGAGTGTTAAAAAAGCTTGTTTATAGCTTATAAGAGGATTATGGCCGTTGAGACTTGTTGGGGATGCAATAGAGCTGTTGGAGGCTTCATTAATGTGATTGTCATTCATTCTCGCAAAAATGAATCGATACAATTACCATGGGTATTGATACATTGCATTTTAACATACCAAATATGATTGTTGGAAAGTTGTCGATTGGTGTAGTTAGGGAAGGTATCAATACTTTGCTTATTATATTGACACAAATAAGGGTTTAAACTTTGTTTAGCTATTGCCAAGCAATGTATCGATACACACATTTAGGGTATTAATACATTCACATGAAAATCATTTTTAAAGTGTTTTTCATAACTTTAGAACTTGTAAAACTTATACCAAAAATGTTTTATACCAAAATATGCATTAAAAACACAATTTTCAGTAAGATAAAGAGTTAGAAACATTTTGGCATTTTTCAAAAGTATATTCAAAATTATTCAAGGAAAAATACTAAGTTGAAAATATTTAATTATAAACTAATTAAGCTTAAGTTTTCGTTATATCAAAACGAAAATTAATTCAAAGTTGATATAGCTAACAATCTCCCTCTTTTTGATGTGACAAAACATAAGGTGAAGTTGCTTGTGAAAACTCCCTTTTAAATATTTTAAAGATTTCCAATAAAAGCTCTTCCTTGATAAAAGCATTATCAAAAGATTTTAAAATTTTATAAAATGCTTTTGTAAAAAACTTAAAAATGGTAAACAATGTCATAGTTAGCCATAACACTATAAACCAACATAACATATTTCATATGCTTGAGAAATAATCATTATAAACACATACGATGTAATTCTCCTTATTCTACTTTCATATAGATATAAAATTAATAACAAGCAAATTACCTCTAAAATTCTTTTCTTTTTGTTACATAAAAAAATGTGATTAATTTAAAACTAAGGATGCTAAGCAAAAGTTCATACAAGGTATACAAATCATGAAGCAATGAAGTACATGTATACCAATTATTAAGTAAGAAATGTAGTCATTAAAATGCAAACGAAGAGTTCAAATTTCATGTATTAATCTATAGACATTTAGGCATAAATTGGATATGAATAAGGAAGACATACCAATTGCTATTAAAATAAAGTTCAATTGTTGTCTATATGCATAACAGAAACTTATTGTTCAAATTTTAGTTCATATACGTACTACTCATAGTTAATTAACTTAACCATACAAAAGGTTTGAAAAATATTTTTTAAGCAAGAGAAACTTCTATCAGTTGAAAAATCATTGGCCTATTCAAAGACTTGAAAATAAGATCAATTTGAGTATTTTCAATCAATGAATATGCATAAAGTTCAAATACAAGTATTATAAACTATGAAGTCAAGCAATTTCAATCAAAGTGTTTTAGCTCATAGACATATTCAAAGATTCACATATAGCAAACATTTCGAGCAAAAATGACATAATAATATCCATTGTTGAGTATTAGCTTATCATGTCACTAAATTTAATGATAAAATATAAGAGTTAAATAGCATTAGTTTTGTAAATTACCTCAACCTTACCATACCAGGTTTGGATGAGATTAGCATGCTTGGTTTGCTACTTATGTTTTGCTAGTGTGCATTCAAAGAATGGTTTTTATTTCCATGTCACCTTGCATAAACTTAAAGAGATATTGATAAAAGGTTAGCATTAATAATATTAAGATATCAAAGACAAGATATATAAATATGTATACATATAAACATTTGGAAAGAATATTTTCAATAAGTACTAATTTTAAAGGAGAACAAGTTAATACTAAATGTTAATAACTTGAATTTCATTAAGCATAACTAAGATCAATTATTACTTAAAAGCTTTTAAAAACATATTGGTAATAGTTAGCAAAAATAGTACTAATTTGTTATTGTTTAAAGAAGAAAAAATATTCAATGGAGCACAAAATGTTTTTTGTATATACAAGCATCATGAATCCATTATAAGCATTTGTTCATGCATTTGATTTGTGATAAACTCATTAATATGAGCATGTAATGAATAAAGATGATGTTAATCGTGATTTGGAATTTTAATAATGAAGCATTTGAAGTAAAAAACTATTAACAAAATCAATGTGCATTTTTAGACGTAAATAGCTTGTAACAGCCAAAATGGCCTATAGGTATTGATACAATAGGGGAAGATATCAATACAATATTCAAAATTTTGGGATCTTCTAGATTTATGCTCACTATATCGATACAATCTTTAAGGTATTGATACTTTTTTACGTTTCTCCAAAAATGTTTAGAAAATATACAAATTTTCATTCTAAAACCCATGATTTGAAGTTCTAATGTAAGAACGTTAAAAACACATATAAATGATCAAAGATTTAAATCAAAACAACTTTTAACACAAAAGTTGAAAAATTTTGCATATTGGTCAAGTTGTGCATTAAGTTCAAGCATTATGTAACCTTAAAACATTGAATTATGTGGTTTTTCATTCAAAAGACATGCACAAGTTTTTAATCATATATAATGTATATGAAACTTGCTCAAGCCATAAAATATGCTTTCATACATATTCAACCAGTTTAATCCTTATAAAAGACACATAAAGCACTAAAAGCCTAAACTCATGTTCATGGTACAAAATGATATATGCAAACTTTATATGCTCCTTCTAAGGATATGCATATAACTTGATCATGCAATAAAGCTTGCTAACTACTTGATATTAATCAAAATCAAATTTTATGCATAATGTCATGCTTAAGTTCCATGTTTCACTAACATCATGTCACAAATCAAACAAATATGTCATAATAAAGCACATAATTCTTAAATGCATTTTTCATTAAACTCATACATATTCAATGATGAATAATATATTTTTTCTTTAAGAACATTTTGCAATAAAAAAATAAAAACATTTCTCACAGAAGCGTTTAAAAAAATTCTGAATAGGCAACCAATGCATATATTCAAAGTTCAAAGCTTAGAGGTTATCTATCATCCTTTTTTGTGTATTAGAGCATCCAATCAACTTGGTTTGCTCCTTATAGCTGCAATACACCTATAAAAGACTTTCACTTGCATTTTGGTATCTAAATTGCTTCGAGTCTTTAAGGGTTAGTTACTAAGTCCTTTTTACCTTTTGGTACTCATATTTGCCAAACTTTATTTTTTATAAAACAAGTATATGAGGTATGATCGTGATATTTGCAATGATTACATTTAAATCATACTTAATTGAGAGGATTTTTAAAAAATAATTTGTTTTTCCCTATTCTAAGCTTTCAAGTTGCTTTTTCAAATTAAATTTAACTTTTTTTAATTTGAACTCTTAGCTTAGAATATCAACGTCATTTTTCATATCCTTTTTTTCTTGTTCTAAATCAAATTTTTATTTCAATATCGAATCATTTTTAAATTTTTATTTTGAAAATCATTTTTATATATTTTGAGTTTATTTCTTTAAACTCAATTTCAAGTTCATCAAACGTATTTTTCAACTTTCAAATGTATGAGAACTTGAATTACAAGAGTTTGAGGTTACCTTGCGCTTATCAAAAGCCAAGAAGTAAAGCTTGGGCATTTCACCATTGGAGTCATCATCATCAAAAGTGTTACTATCACTCCAAATGGCTACCATTGCTTTTTCCTTGCTCTTTTCTTTTTTTAAAAAAGACAATCATACTTGAATGGCCCTATTTGTTGCAATTATAGCACACCACCTTTTCAACTTTGCTTCTTTAAGATGATTTGCCTTTATTTATTTTAATGAACTTTTTGAACTTTTAGACAAAAAAATCATCTCTTCATCTTTATTATCTTCTTCGTCTGCATCATCCTCCTTTTCTTCATTGTCGAATAACTTCAAGGCCACTCTTACTTCCTTTGGTTGCTCTTTTCTATGATTTATCTTTGTTTTGTATGTTAAAAGGAAACCGATGAGCTCATTTAAGGTAAAGGAATTCTTCAATTCCTGAATTATGATCACTTTAGCTTCTTAAGACTTTGGAAGATTATTTAGCAGTTTCTTGACTATCTCTTTATTGGGATACACTGCCCCAAAACCCTTTAAGCTATTGACAATGTCTGTAAATCTAAAGGCATATCATTGATGCTCTCTGCTGATTTCATCTTGAACATTTCCTAATCGAGGGTAAGCATGTTTATCTTTAATTCCTTGACTTGATTAGTCTTTCCATGTATGATAGCTAATTTGTTCCATATCTCCTTAGCAATATCACACAAAAATACCAAATTGTACTCATTTAACTCTAATGCACAAAAGAGAATGTGCACAGCCTTAGCATAAGTTCAGCCATCTTAGATCTCTCTTATCCCATTCAATTTTCTTTTTAGGACTTCTTTATCTTTAACCATTTTCATGAGGATAAAGGGACCCTTCATGATTGTCTTTCATACTTGATAATCATTTGCTTTGATAAATAACCTCATCCTTATTTTCTAATAAGCGTAATCTTCATCATTGAAGAGAGGAGACCTCACAATTGAATGTCTTTTTAGTTCGATTCTGATCATATCACCACCTTGCATATTTTTTGGTCTTTGCTATAGATCTTTGTTCAAGGATGTTAAGCCTACTAAAATGAGACCAAAGCTCTGATACCAACTACTAGGCCTTATGGTGAATGAAATCCAAAGAGGGTTGAATTGATTTCACAAATTTTATTTATAAATAAAAAATTTAAGAACTTAAATTGAGAAATTCAAGAGTGAATCAGTTGGAGTTGTAAGTTAGTGAAATAAAAAAATGAGTAAGGGATAGACAAGCAAACATAATGATTTACAAAGGTTCGACCTCGATACTTACGTACTCTCTTTTGGCCTAACTTGTTGAGGAATTTCACAATTCACTAACTTGAACTGTTACCTTTTAAGGACAAGATATAACATTTACAACTCCTTATTTTTTACTTAGGCTAAGATAGAACTTTACCTTTTTTATCTTTGGGACAAGATAGCAACCTCTTTATTTTTTAATGGCTAAGGTAGTAACCTCCTTTTGTACAACAAGGTTTTAGGTGTAAACAATGAAGATCTCTACCAGATTTGGTGTTTACAAGTTTGAGCTCAAGAAAAGATGGATATAATGATATAATACAATGAGTACAAAGATGATAGAAAAAATTAAACCTATAAGCTTGAAGAGTGAAAGATATGGCTATAGACTTTTCTTTTTTCTTAAGTCTTGCTTATGGAAGTGTTAGAGAAACTTATATATAGCTTGAAAGATGATTATGGTTGTTGGGACTTCCTAGGATGCAATAGAGCCATTAAAAGCTTTATTAATGTGATTCCTATGCATTCCCTCAATAATGTATCAATACGATTACCATGGGTATTGCTACGTTGCATTTAAGCGTACAAAATACAATTGTTGGAAGGCTATGTATCCATACAGTCAGGAAGGTATCAATACCTTGCTTCTTGTATTGATACAAACAAGGGTTTCAACTTAGTTTAGCTACTGCCAAGTAATGTATCAATACATACACTTAGGATATCGATATCTTTATATGAAAATCACTTTTAAATTGTTTTTCATGACTATAAAACTTGTAAAACTTTTTCCAAAAGTGTTGTATACTGAAGTATATGTTAAGGACACATTTTTTTGTAATAAAAAGTTAGAAACATTTTGGCATTTTTCAAAAGTATATTTAAAATAATTCAAGGAAAGATACCAAGTTAAAAATCTTTAATTATAAACTAATTGAGCTTAAGTTTTTATTATATCAAAATCAAGATTAATTCAAAGCTAATATAGCTAATATAGGATATAATAGTCAGAGTAGGCAAATCCATTTCTTGGTAAGCCCCTTTGTTTAGGTCAATTATTTTTATTGTAGGAGATTGGACATTAAGCCTACTACCAGCCTTTGTCTTGAAGATAGCTCAGTAATCCTAACGTTCTTTTTTAGTGAAAGGATAAGAATTGTAATAAACTTGTTGACATTGATGAGTTTACACAAAAGGTTCATTATTAAGAAGTATTAACTTATACTTAACTTCCACTAGACCATTATATGGATCTAATCGGATTCTTCTATTTATATCAAACCATCTATATTTAAAAAGTACAACTTGATTTCCCCCACTGAAATATTTTAACTAAACAATATTTAACAGTGTCACATAAAAGTCATGCTTACAATCATTATAGCAACTTTTATTTATTGAAACATCATTATTCATTTTTTTCTGGTTTTTTTTCCTTAATCAAGTGTATGAAACTTGAAACCATTGACGAAATAACTAGAATTACACTAAGCCATACGTCTTGGATCATAAGATAGATCACTAATATAAGAGTCAACTTTATTTGATTGTTGTTGAACCTAATATTTAATGGAAGTTATAATTAAATCATCATGCGACTATTTAATTACTATTACTAGAATGCACATGGTTTAATATTAACTTTTTATGTATTATCTTTAAACCCTTGTCTAAATCTTGATGCTCAAACTTTCTCCAATTCTCTATCAGTAATATTTAGTGCATGTAGTTTTCACCATCTGATCAAGCATCTTAAATTTTTCATTTAGATAGGAAAAATTAATATTTAAAAATGTTTAATATAATGTATGTAATATATGTAAAATAATACTATAGGAGAAACTATATGAAATAAAAAAGATTTTAGTTAATATAAAGCAGAAAATCTTCACAATTCAGGAATACATATAGTTTTGCTGCATTGTATTCATCATGATCTAGATAACAACAAAGTATCTTTTTTTGGCCAAAAGATTTTCTTGACTTTGAATAAATAGAAAGTCATCCAATTAGATCAACATTTCCCTCATCATCACTTCGTGGCACCCAGGTAAATATTGTTTCCACATTTGGTTAAAATCTAAAGCATAAAATTTTGAAATTTTTGCCATAATATATGCCTCAACTATAGATATGCAAGAATTTTCATTTTTTTAATGGTGTAAAAATCTAACAAAATTAATAATAACGGACAATTTTAGTATTTTAGGAATTAGATGAAAAATATGTTATACATCCATCGACATTCTTAATTATGTACCTTTCAAAGGGATACATCCATTGATAATGGACAAATCCACCTCTTTTCCCTCATACGGTAAGTAAATAACTAGATGCTCCATTGAATCAAACAATGCAGAAGGAAATATTTTTTTCAACTTTTAAATGGTTTCAACAATATTTGTGCCCAACATCTCCATCTGTTCCACATGAATTTTGTTAAGCTTAAATCTCTTAAAAAATTACTAAGCTCTGTAATTTTATACTATATTATGTTCAAAAGCAAATCACAAAATGCAGTTGGAAGCAATTGTTGCATAGAACTATGACAATAATTACTTTTCATGCCATAAAATCTTCCATTGGCCACATGTGCACAATGCCCAATATTAGAGGCAAATCCATTTGAAAATCGTAACTTCTTAACCCATGCACAAACTTTTTTTATCCTCTTTGCTTAATGTGTTCTAGCTTTAGGCTTGTACGTTTTTCCATTCCATTTAACCAATTCTAAATCAACCCATCTATAAAGCAACATTAAATTAATTCTAGCCTTTACAGTATCATTTGTTTTCTTATTCACATTCATCGTTGCATTGAAAACATTATTAAACACACTTTTCTTAACATGCATGACATTAAGATTATGATGAATGAGATTAGTATATTAATATGGCAACTCCCAAAATATACTTTTTTTGTCCAATTATGCCATTCCTCGAAGTCTTACAACTTACTTGGACTACATTTATCTCCAACTGTAATGTTTAGAATGCTATCAATACTTTTTAAAATTACGTTACCAGATAAACACTCAATGGGAAGGTCATGGTCAACTCTTCATAGAAATTTATCTTTTAAAATGATGATATGAAGGGAAGAATTGTTGATGACAATCAAACCAACATGGTTTCTCATACTACAATCTAAAATACTTAACTTGTTTCATATAATATGGACAAGTTAATCTTCCATGTGTAATCTATCCTGATAACATTCCATGAGCAGGAAGTCATTAATTGTCCACAATAATGTAGCCCTCAATACAAAAGTTTTGCTTCTATACTAATCAAAAGTTAGAACACCTTTATTCAATAACAAAATTAACTTGTTTATCAAAGGTTTAAGAAACACATCAATATTCTACTTCGGGCTATCAAGACTTAGAATGACCATATTAAGAAGTAAATATGGTTACTTCATACATATTCACCGGTGTAAATTATATACACAGAGCGTGATAGGCTAAAATGAATATGGTTTTACTGCATAGGTAAATGGACAAAAACTATCTACACATAAGCTTAATCTCATATTCTGAGATTCAACTACAAAGGATGGGTAGGTATGATTAAACTCTTGCCATGCCTAGCCACCAACTAGGTTTAATAACATTCCATCATCCTTTCGATTGTAAGCATGTCGTGTCATATGTTTAGCAATGACCGTTGATAACGAAGAACTTTAAATGGTACTTTTTTACATTTTTCCCTACAGTTGAATCATTATTTAGTTTATATTAAGGATGTCCACATACTAAACAGTACGTCAACTTTGTTGACTCCTTATAAAACTATAAACACTTGATATTGTTAGGCCTTTAATTGATTTTTTCTTGTTTTTAGGGGTTAGATGAAATTTTCTAGGTTTGAATCCTTTTTTAATGAGTTATAAGTGATAAAAAGATCCAATTGAGCTTTCAAATTGCTTTAACGAGTCTAGTTTAATATAATAAGGCATATGAGATTAGTTGTCTAATTTAGAGGTTGGTGCCGGATTTGAAAAATTAAAACCCGAGTCCTAAAATTTGAGAATATCAAAAGTTAAGGTAGAAGTCTCTTAAGGTAATTAAAGTGTCTATTGATGACATTTGGATGAAAAAAATACATGTTTTAGAAGTTGAAATCAAAATTCAACAAAGTGGCAAAAGTTAATTATAGGCAAAGTCAATTGTAAAAAGTTAACTTTTTAGCCTGGAGTCAGATTTTGAAATTAGAAATGTTGTATAATTTGGATTCCAAAATTTTATTGCATTGAAATGAAATTGAATATGGACTTTAGGTCAGAAAGGTGTAATCGAGATTGGGTCATGGAAAGACCTTAGGAATTTATAATGTCGGGAGTTCTCAAGGGCTTAATTCTAGAGATCAGGGATAAAAAATTTCAAACTTTTTTGAGGAAGTTATTAGAACATATTTTTTTACTACAAGATAGAACATTCAACTACATTTTTGCATTAACATATGATGCTCAATTGAATGGTATAAAAATTTGTACAAGACTAGTATAGGAATAATAGCTTTTGCCAAATTTCACCATGTGCTTAATGTGCAAAATATTCATCCGTTTATTAAGGGCTTAAGTGTCATTTCTCCCTAATATTGTTAGGAAGTTAGTGATTAAGCTAAGCTTACCTTAAGGCGATTTAATCTTAAATCACTAACCTTGAGCCTATAAATAGGAATGGATATTCACATTTTTAACAACTTATATAATTGTAAAACTTTTAGATATTTTAGAATATTCATTTTCTCTTAGGATCTCATCATTTCTTGGATGAGAAAAGCTTGGAAATATTATAATTTCTTACTTTTCTCTTTGATTTCAATTCAATTTCATGATTTTAATGATTGATCTATGCTTATCCATGCTTAAATCATGTTCGACTATGGTGATTTCATGATCTCTTCTTGTTCAAATGCCTTGTACTTCCTTGATTTATTGATTTTCTTTGATTCGAGCTTAAGACTACTTGATTTCTTAATGTTCTAAACATGTTTGAGTGGTTAAATGTTCAATTCATGATTAATTAAGCATGCTAAAGTGTTTAAACATGAAGAAATGATGAGAACAAGTTTCAGTCATCTGATCTAGGCTAGATCTTAATGATTTTTGATGATGTAAGTTAGGAGCTAGTAACTTTAAGCTGAGATTATAAAGTTTAAATGATGAAATCTTGAATTCCTTAGCTTAAGAATTGTTCGAACAACTCTAAGAGCTTGATTTATAGTTTAGCTAGCTTAGGTTAGTAGGATCTTGAGCTTAATTGATGAAGTCTTTCATAATCTTGCTAATTTGAGCTGCTATAAGCTAAAACCTAAGTAAATAGAGCTTTGATCTTGTGTTTAATGATAGAGTATAGCTTCTTGAGCTTAGTGTGATTTTCAAACAAGAGAGGAAAGGTTGTTAAGCATTTAACTACTTAGAATTCATGGGATCTAGGCTGGACTTTGGTGTTTGGATGATGATCATGAATAACTTTGATGAATCAAGTTGAATTGAACTTGAGTAAGCTGAAATTGATACCTAATTTGATGAAATTTGAAGCTTAAATGTCTATTTGTTAAGCTTGAATTGTTGAAAGTATGCTTTGATTGTTAATCATGTTGATTGAATTGTACCCAAGCTTATTCTCTTGTGTTTAATTGTTAATTAATGAGAAATTAATGGAAAATGAATCATTAGATGAGCATGATTGGTTTTAGATAGACTCTGCTAGGTGGATTTGAGTTTAGAATAGGTTTATGGTTGATTAGTTGCTAAAACTATAGGTTAATAGACTATGTTTGATAAAATGCATGTTAGAATGTTTATAATGTTTAAAAACCCTCTTTTCTAAAAAGAACCCCCAAGAGCAAGTCTTAGCTCATTTAATCAATAGGTAAGTTAAGGTTTGATTTTATTTAATAAGTTCTTCCATGAACAACATGAAGGCATTTAATAAAATATCTTGATTTAGAGCTGATTTGGCGTAAACAAAAATGTTTTCTAATTGTTTTAAAGTGTTTTATTGAGTCTAAACTTGGTGAGCCTTGATATGAGTCAGTAGGGAATGTTAAGATGAGTTAAAATATGATGTTTAGTGTCACTTGGTTGTTGGTTGTAGCAGATAAGTAAGTGGCATTGGTGTGCCTCTCACTTGCTAAGAATAAATAATAATGAATAAAAACGATAAAGTAAAAACATTCGTATGACTCTAAAACATATCACTAATGTTGTATAACATAGTTTTAGGTCGTGTCACTTAGAGGTCTTTGTTGTTTCCTCATATAGGACATTAATAGAGTCTATTTGGTCTTGTTGCTAGAAGTTCAAACGTTTAGAAACGTGTTATAAAAAATTAATAAAATGCTTTGTGATTACAAGTTGTCTTAAAGCTACTGTTGCAATCTAACATGGTAACCACACAAAAAGAAATATCTTCAAATAAGTTATAGACCCTAGGAATTTTTTTAGTTCTTGTAATCCTTATTAATTAGGCTACATGATAGGATTTTGAAAAGTTTGATTTAATGATCGGATGAGTATAGAAAAATCCCAGAACATGAGTTATTCGCACAGCTTTGTTTCCATGTCGATCAGTAATACAAGCTATTTTTTATGAGGATTGCCAAATTTTTATATTTTCTCATATTTTTAGATTGAAATAGAGTGAA
Source organism: Adansonia madagascariensis (assembly GCA_038381835.1). NCBI lineage: Eukaryota > Viridiplantae > Streptophyta > Magnoliopsida > Malvales > Malvaceae > Adansonia > Adansonia madagascariensis. The sequence goes on along the minus strand of JBBYHL010467595.1, from coordinate 15,921 downwards.
TAAGCTTTCTAAGAATTATGGCTCATCTGGTGGGTATTCCGAACGAATCAGGAAGAAAATCCGAAAGGCATTCTAGTCAGATGTGCTATGCGATGCAGTAGCATCCAATTAAAAAAATTCATGTGATAGCCAAAATGATTTTTTGTCATTTTTTGATATTTTTAGTTGAAGTAAATTGAGTCAAATTGATTAGAATTTAATTTGGTGATTTTATGTGATAGGAATAATCCGAAATAAATTCAAAGATCTTGAAAGGTCAATTCTATCCCCTATTTTGGTTCTCTCCAAGTTTGGTGTTCATTATTACTAGGCATTCGGTTGTCTCGAAATTGATTCCAGGAGTTATGTTTAGTGTGTCAATAGGTCTAGGAGTGTTTTATTAAATGTCTCTAATGGCTCACGTTAAAGCTCCCAAATTGAATTAAGTAAAACTTGATTTTTTTTCATCTTGTTTTCAAAGTTATGATTTTTTCAATTTAGTCCAAGTGAACTATTTTTGTGATTTCTTTTAAATGGGGTCAAATTTGATAAATAGTATTAGAAAATGAAGTCAAATTGGTTAATATTTTTTAAGTCACACACTTTTGGGAAGTTTTCTTTTATAAAAGATTTTAGCTCCGAATGAGTTGTAAATTCGAGCTGGTCTCGAACTAACAATTAGTTAATTTCATAGATACTCTATAAATACATGTTTTATATTTTTGGTTATATTTGTTTGATTTTCATAAATAAAATGGGGATTATGGTTAAACACATATGAGTGACACTGAGAAAAATTAATTCGGATACATGTGATTAGTTGATACCAATTTATTGGGTATCATGGGAGGGATTCAGTCCTTATTTGTGGTGTGACCGACTCTCGAGCCCAACTTATAAATCTCTGGTATACATATATCGTAAAATCATTCCTGTAGAGTTTTGTAACTCTTTGGTGAATGGTTTTAACAAGTGGCCGGTTACACCTAGCCAATAGAGATCAGTGGCAACTCCTTAACCCACTCATTATCGTATTTTAGTATAAGAGGTTTGGACGAGCGATTCGTCTAACTAGCTACAGCCTTACGATGATTCGAAGTATTGACTGTTCTGATATATTAAGGTTCATATCTCGATATATTATGACAAAAACAACATGCAATTGTTTAGGCAAGCATATATCTTAACATTATCTAAACCTAATTTTGTCATCTTTTTTTTTATGTAAAAATTCTTTGGCAGCTTATCTCTTTTTGGTAGCATTCCTTTTATAATAACTAGCAATTGATTGAAACACGATTCGCTGAAGTTGAATTCTAACTTCAAATTTAGCAGTTGTGAGATAATAGATAAAGTTATGCACTGTATGCATACCGACCACAATAGTTCATTTACCTCATTCAATAAAGAATAATAATTTTTTGAGCCTAACATTGATACTTTATCTCTACCCATGGTCTCATTAATATTGATATTATCATCAAAGTTAACATTCATATTAGAAGCATCTATAATCATTCTGGCATAAAAATTATCTTTTTCAACATCAATCATCATGAATCTAAGATGACTGACTTTCATGAATTTCACCATGTCCACGCCAAACTCCATTTATTTGAACAAAACCTTCTATAATAAAGATGTGGATGTACCACATCAACATCTACTATTCAATTATTCTAACATCTAACACGTAGACATTTAATTTTACTATCTCTTTCATCATTATTACCACATGCAAAAGCTACAAATTATTTCAACCTATTCAAGTACTCATTCTTAATAAACCCATTAGCATCCAATTGATTATACAACTAAGATTTATCTATTTCTCACGACCTAATATAGTTAAATACAATATATATTAGTTAGTAAATTAATTATGTATCAATTTTAAGTTAGAAAGTAAATTATGTCAAAAATAATTTAAAAGGTTAATAAGATAGTTGAATAATTTAATTATTTAATGGGTAAATTTATAATTAATAAAATTAAAATATAACTTATTTGCTTTGTAGCCTACAACCATAAATATACAACATTGTATATTTATACTTCTTTAAATTAACTATATATAAAAAAATTAATATTATTTAATTATAATCTAGCTACTATACAATCAAAACATATCCATAAAATTATATCTATAACAATTTATTTCAACAATTATATTATCCAAGTAACTAAAAATATATCAATATATATATATATATACAACAATTATTTTATATAAAAAATATTATGCAAAAATTAATATCCAAGTAATAATTTGCTTCAACCAAATATCAAGAACAAATGCATATATAAAAATTATTATGCAACTATCAACAACAATTTAATTTAAATCACATGTAAAACTTAATTATAATAGTAACATACCAGCTATATTTGAAAATATATATGTTTTGTTCAAAAAACCCCGACTTGGAATATACTAGCTATATTTAAAAATATATACGTTTTGTCCAAAAACCCTAACTTGTACAAATATACAAAACCTTGAAAAAACACATAAAATAAATAAAAAAAATATAAAATGTCAAATATGAACAAAACAATAGAAGGCAATAAAAAAAAACCTTAAAAGCCTTAGAGAATTGAAAAAATTAGAGAATTTGGAGAAGAAATCAAAAAACCTGCAAAAAAAAATGAGAGGGGCTCGATATTTATACCAGGGTTTTTCATATGGAATTCTAGTCATTTCTAAAGAAAATTTTTGTTAGAAAAAGTTTGAGCGCCAAAGATTCTATTAGGATCTACATTCCTTTGGTAAAAATTTTCATCAATGCATTTTCCATCAAAAAAGGTTTGGATGCTGAAGATTTTATTAGGATCCACATTCCATTGATAAAAACTTTTACCGATGTACTTTTCATCGGAAACAAACATTTTTGATAAAAAATTTGAGTTATTTTCAATGGAATATTTTGTCAAAAATAATTATGGGAAGGAAATTTTTCCCAAAAGGTAATTCTCGGACAAGCCCTTTTTGACTAAAAAATCTATTAATAAATTGAATTCTTTATGATCGAAATTTTAGTCAAAAATACTATTTTTGACCAAATTATAATATTACTTATTTTAAAATTAATTAATTATCTACTTTTTTCACTGAAATTATTTGTCAGAAAAAGTAAATTCTATCGACAACATTTTTTGGAGTGTGCATAGCGTGCATAAATAGTAATGCATGAAAATTATTTTCAACAAAATTTACTTTTTTTTATGGAACTTTCGGTCAGAAAAAGTCAATTTTTCCAACAAAAATTTTGTTAGAAAAACCATAATTCTGTTAGAAATACTTCTTTATTAGAGGCGAAATTATTTCCATGAAAAATTTTTGTCAGAAATAAGCCTTTGTCTAATAGTGTAATAAAAATTTGTTAATTTATTCATATTTTAAAACTTCATAAAAGAAAAGGAAAATATTAAAGATTAAATAAAATATCACGTTTTTATCAGTTTAGAAAAAAAAGTTACTTGGACAAGATGGGATTGTATAATTTATTAACATGGGTGAATATGAATAAAATTTCAAACTCGAATTATCGGTCAGAATGAGTATGAACGAGCGTATAAGATATTTATACCATATCTAAGCCTAATATAAATATAAAGTGACCTAATCGATAGGCCCATCTAAAAATGGGTTTGAAAAAAATCAGTTAACGATTTTCCTTGCATATAACTAAAGTAAAAAAGAATACTCATATAATTCTATGTCAAAGTTATGATATTTTGAAAATAAAAATACTATGAATAAATTAATTTTAGTGTCACAAAAATTTGATTTCTATAACAATTATATATATATATATACACACATTAAATACTTTCTCTTTCAAAAGAAAATAATATTAGTATACAGAAAACCTAATTCACATATATTAGTTTAGTTAGTAAAAAAAATGAGTAAACTTTATCTTGACCAAGGTTTAGTACTTACTGAAAACTCCAAAAATAAAATCTACATGCTATTATATCTAATAGACTATTGCTATGTTTGGATAAACAATAATAGAGAAAAAGGAAAGAAGGAAAAAAAAAAAAGAAAAAGGCTGAGGAAAGAAAATATGTATCTCTTATTTGAATAATTTTTTTTCCACTCAATTTCCTTGGTAAAAGTTTACTGAGAGTCCCTACACTATAATGAAAGAAGCATTTTATTCTTTGTACTATTATATTCAGTATTTTAATCCCTGTACTTTTAAAATTATAGCAAATAAGGAAATTTTGTTAACAGTGTTAAAAAATCGTTTAAATGCCTATAAAATGATGATGTGTCATGTTATGTAGATTTTTAAATTTATAACAAACTAGGTTTGGATTTAAAGTCATGTTTAGGTTATCTTTTTATATAAAATTTACAATTTCACATCACATTATATACTAGTATTTTATCAGAATACAAATGGCTTTTTAGCATTGTTAACTATTTTTCTTTATTTGTTAAAATTTCAAAAGTACAATAACTAAAATAATGAATTTAATAATACATGGACTAAAATGCATCTTTGACTATAATAAAGGGATCTTAATAAACTTTTACTTATTTTCCTTCAAATTGAGAGTTATAAAAATTAAACATTTTTAGGAAAAGTAAGGGACACTCAACTCCCTTTAATTTTCCTTCGGGTGAAAAAAGAAATTAATCCAAACAAGGGAATGGAATCCTTTTTCCCTTGCTTTATTTTCTTTTCCCTTCCCTTACCCCAATCCAAACATAAGGTAAGGCTTAGACAGTTTGGTCGACCTGATAAAATTCATCTGAATTGGATCTAATTTACGTTTTATTTTTTGTGATTCAATTTAGTTTGAATCACTGCTCATATAATAAAAAATAATTATTTATTTAAATTTAATTATATAATATATAAATATAAAATATTTTTTAATATTTTAATATTTTTGAACAATAATTTAGACCTATGTGTCTGGACAAAAAATTTAAAAAAATTTGAATCTTTATTCGCCCTAACCTATGAATACTTTTTAATGTTGATATAGAAAAAACTGCTTTTAAAATCACCTGAAAAAAATTTAAACCTAAACAATACCTGGGATTAATGATACTTATTATTTAAAAAATAAAAAACATTGAACCTAAATTAAGGTGTTACTATTTTTATAGATGAATGGCAAACTGAGCCCAAAACCTTAGTCTTACGCCGAGTTTAAATGGATAGAAAAAGTAAAAATGATTTTTATTTTATTTTGTCAAATTTAATTTTTATCATGAAATTAAAAGTGCTTATAGATCGTAATTTGATGCTAGACTAATTCAAGTAAGAACAATGCAATATGATCTATTTTGAATTTTATGTAGTTTTAAGAGAAATCATTATTTTAATTAGCGATTTTGAAAAAAAGATAGAAATGGTCATCTTAAATGACTACTTCTCTTAGTTACCATCTCAAAATATGGTTTTCTTTTTTTATTAGTCCTAAGCGCAGAGGAACTACATCAATCCATCTTGAATTTGATTGTTAAACTTTATTGGTTCTGCAAAAAAATAACTCAACGTTAGGATGATAAAAGCTTAACATCTCTCATTTTTATTATTTTTTTAATATGAAAAAAAAAGTAAAAATAAAAATATATGACGTGACGTTGGAGCATTTAGCATTTTCGTTTAAGAAATATAATGATTCAATAACTTAAATGACACTAATTTAATTTTTATTTAAATTTAATTATAAATATTAATATAAAAATATTTTAATACTAATTTAAATAATAATATAATTTTCAAATGGATCCAAACAAAATATAAATAAATAAAATAAAAATCTCACCCAACTGTAACCCTATCGCATCATAAACTCTACACGAAATTAAACTTCTAATGCTCCGTGAATAATCCACTGGCTGCGGACAAATTGAGTAAAAGGTTGAGTAGCGGGGAAGTGAACCTTCACCCCCAAAAATTAAAGAGAAAAAGAGGGAGAGATAAATACTGGTAGCTTCCTTCCTTGGGAAGCCACGATTTGAATACTTCGTTTTTTTTATAAAAATTAGGAGAAATAAAATCTTTTGGAAACTGTAATAATTTCTTTTTCCTATTTTTGACAGCTGAAGTTGAACATCTTTCTTTGCTAAATTTCTCTGTATGGGGTTTTAGTCTTTTCTTCTTTTTCTTTAAGAATAGCATTTGTGGAGATTATGAGGAGAATTGTGAAGAAAGAAAATCAAGTGGATAAAGCCAATGAAGAAGCTGAAACAGATCGAACCAGGGTAACGAGAAAGGCTCCAGATGACTCGGTAAATGTTGAGTCGGCTCAGCTGAGTCGGCAAGAGGATGCAGCAAAACGGAGGGTTCTTCGCTCCAAATATATTGCCATCAAGACCAAAATCAACGGTTATAGTTTTGCCCTACAAAACTACAGTTTTTTCATACAAATTATTTACTTTTTTGTTTTCATTTTGCTTTTCAGTTTTTAATACGTTTTGGGTGATGCAGATTCAAGGGATGAAATATCGAGTGTGGATTCAAATAAATTTAACGTGATCATTGATGAAGTCGACAACTTGCATCAACAAGGTTTCCTTTTTTCTCATTTAAATTTTTATAGAATTTATTTTCACTTATTTAATTTTTCATTTTCATTCTGAAATAATAATGATAACTGTAGACTTTAATTTTTATTTTTTTCAACATTTTTATTGCACTAATTATATTTTTCTTTTTAGTCCTTTTAAGTTAAATTATCTGTCATATTTGCTTTTAATTTCTTAAGGAAATAAAATTCATGAATTTATTCTTTATTTATGATTGGAAATAAAGTCCATTAATTATTCTTTATTTGGGATTTTCAAGATTTTAATTTAATTAACGTAATAGTCTTTTTTTTCCTGCCAAAAATTGGAAGATTTTAATTCGGAAAATGTGTTACAAATTGATATATGTGTGTTAAGAAATATATTTATGTTAATTAATTTTGGTCTTTCTCTTTTGGGGTCGTAGTGTCGAAGCCGCGGGAACAAGTAGCAGATGCAGAGGCATTGTTGGACTTAACTAATACATTGGCAACTTCAGTTAAATCAATCTCTTGTGAGGGAATTAGCCTAGCAGACTTTGTCAATTGTTTAGTTAGTAAGTTTGGGAAATCTAGCAGGAGCCTGGACACACAAGAAAATGAGCAAATATCTACCAATTGGAAAGATATTGGGATGGCTGTTTCACCATTCTTTAGAACCTGCAAAGGAATTTGCACCATGTTAGTTCTTTTCTCTATACCATTTTGGGTTCCCTTTTTGGTCTTTAATTAGTTGGGGCTTGCTGTATTGTTGCTAAATACATTTTTTGTTATTGACCTTTAGGCTTGGACCTATGGAGAATGAGTTAAAGCAAAGGAAGTGTATGGTTACTCGAAGGCGTGCTGTTAGACAAACTGACACCGCTCGGCCTGATGAGGTGAAATTGCCTTTTCCTATCCTTTACGATTGAAGCATTATTTACAGGTTTGAAAAACCAAGCAAACCATTTTGTTTATTTTTGTTTGGTTTTTTGGCTATTCAGTTCAGTTTTAGTTCAAACAATGATAAACCATTCAGTTCACTTTATTGCAATGAATAAAAAAACCGAACCAAAGTTCAAACCAATAGGATCTCTGGTTGCTGGTTGGACTGGCCAGTTCAATTGAGAAGAACTTAAGTATTAAATTTATAATTTTGATATCAAATAAGTGTTAAATATAATAAAAGTAAAAATAAAAATATGTATTTGGTTTGATGATATTATAGTTAAATATATATAAGATGTTAGAGGTTCGAACGGCATCATTTACCCAAAAAAAAGGAATAAACAAATAAATAAATAAAATAAAAATAAAAATAATAAAATAAACTCCAAACTGGTATTTTACTGGTTTAACCAGTTTTTTATTGGTTAACTGAATGGTTGGTTCTTTATTATTCATTGGATCAGACAAGCTTTTGGTTCCCAGTTGAAACGATCTGGTCTTGCTTTGTCAACACTGTTTTACTGTGATAATATTTAAAAACTGAAACGGTTTAAACCAAACTTAACCAACTTGAATTTTTTTAATTTAAAATTATTTTTATGAGCTAAGGACACCAGCATCTGTTCTTAGTCCAACTAGGTAAATTCAAAAAAGTCATTGCTTAATAAAACTGTTCTTAAGCATAAAAAATGGGTAATTGAACCAAAGTGTATTCATTTTGGTTTGGTTTCATAATTTGGTGTGATTTTTTTCTTTTCTTCGTTTAAAATTCCAAAACTTCCACAATCACTTGCATGTATATTGCTTCTTGTGTTTTGATTATTTCCATGAGAAACTGCAAAGTTTCTTTTGTTGGTTAATTTTCTATTAACCCAATGCTTACTGATTTTGATGTAAGTAAATGGAAGTTTGAGTTGGCAGCTGCCTATTTAGAACTTTTATCCTGATGCATATTGGTTTTTGTTGTGTGGTTGAATCTTATACTGTGCTTGTGATGAAAGAATCGATGCATAAATAATTGCACCATAAGCTTAATAATCGTAAAATTGTATTTTATGCTCTTTTAACAGTCACTTTTACCATAAGATTTATTTTCCCATTCAACAGGTTGGATATACCGGTGTTGATGAGAAAACTGATACCGACAAAAATATGGCAACGATGTTTGAAATCTTAAGGAGAAAAAGACAAGTTAAACTTGAAAGTTTGATTTTGAATAGAAGCTCTTTTGCACAGACTGTTGAAAATTTATTTGCTGTTTCATTTTTAGTAAAAGATGGGAGGGCAGAAGTTGTTGTGGATGAATCAGGTTCTCATGTTGTTTGTGAGTATATTTCAAGACAATTTAATTTGCAACTTAACAAAATGTTTAGTTTATATGATCCGGTGATTATGCTATTGTCTAATGTATTGTTTTCTTTCAGCACCCAAAAATGCTCCTGATGCTCTGTCCGTAACAAAAGGCGAGGTTGCTTACAGCCATTTTGTGTTCAGGTTTGATTTCAAGGACTGGAAGGTACGAAATATGCTCTTGTTGCAAACATAATCGACATTGCAAATACTAAGAAGTATTATGGTCTATGCTTTTGCTTGTATGATTATGCCAAACTATTTTAGTTGCTTACTTTTTTAGAATAAATTATTATTTTCATTATATAGTGTTCTTAGGTTAATTTGTTTCTTTCTAATTCCAAATTTGAACAAACTGGCTTTTAATTGATGATGAATGTGGTACCTCTTGGTCAGGAGCTAATGCCACATAGGGAAGATTCGACAGAATAATGTAGGGTTCTTTTTTATATTCTTTACTATTAATGGTGAAATAGATTTGTTGATCAAACTAGTTTAGTTGCTTGTTTTAACAACAAACAATTTAATTGTCGGCACGGTTTAGGATAATTCGGTTCGCCTTCTAATTTGGATTTTTGAATTAATGGGATTTCAGTTAATGATGAAGATGGTGCCGGTTGGAGAGGAGTTGATGCCTCATAGGGAAGATTCCTGAACTCTTTCCTAGTCAGAACCAGCAGTAAGAAATTCAGGAGGAGCATTAACAACACCAATCCGAAAATTATCTAGGAACCAGGGGTTGGTTCTGCAAGAATCCGTGTTGGCATCGTGCCTCACGCGAAGGAAGCGTGCACGACTTAAAGCGTGAATGACTTAAGAGTATTTCTTGACAGGAAACTATCCTCTCGATCGAGACTTTTCTTTTTTTTTTTCAACGTGATGGTAGCAAGAAAGTATGGATTCTCGGCACCTGACTTGAAAGGGGATCGTCGGACGAATCGCTTCTCCAACTAGTTTCGGGTGGCCACCATGAAGTGGCCAACAATTGGAGTCGTCATCGATTATTTAGGCTAGGTTTGATCGGATGCCTATTGAAATCGATATTTCGAGTTAAGAAAGTTGAGACATTGGTTTCATGGTTTACGTGGTTCAAAGACTTAACGGTTGGGTTCAGGAGTTGGTTACGCACAAGGAGGTATGAACCTCCTCGCGATGCCCGAAATTGGTACCTTTCTAACCATATCCCAACTTGGTTTCGGTTTTCTTGGTTTTGACTTGTCATTATTTAATATAATCTCTTTTTTTAATGCATGAATTTTGTATAAAATAAGAAACTCGAGTATTAAAGAAAACTTGAATTTCATATGCGCTTTAGAGATGTGAGGAACATAGAGATTGTGATTAAAAATGTCTTTGAGTTTAATTTTTTTAAATCGAATATTTCGTATCAAGCATTGGAGAGATATTGATATGAAACATTGCTTTTGTGATTTTTTTTTTAAAACGGCTTTGAAGATATGAATGCGAAATGAACAATACAAGGGAAAACGTGTTAGTAAGATGGAAAAGAAATAATATTCCATAAAATAAATCGCACAAATAAAGGGAAGGGATGATCAGAATATATTTTGTTATTGTAGTCAATTATCTTGAAATAATTGAGTTGACAAATTTAGAGAAATGTTGGGATCCGTTGACTAATTGAAGCAACGAGTTTGAATATTAAAAAGTTCGAAGGAAAGTTGGGGAGAGAAAATTTGATTTTTTTTATTTTGACAATTTTGAGAAAAATGAGAATGGACAAATCTAAATTGATGAAATTTGATTATTTTTGGATAATTTTTGAAAAAAAATGAGGTTGGAATCTTTTCAAAAGATCGGGTTGAAGCATTCTTATAAATGAAAATTTTGGTAAGTTTTGAAATTCGAATGAGGTTTGCAAAAGTGGGATTGGAGTATCTTTAATGAAAAATTGGATGATTTTATAGAAACAAGCTCTAAAGATTTTATTTTGATAAAAGTTCGGTGATTTCTTGATAAAATGATATTTTTTGACAAATTTTAAAAAAATTAGGTGATTTTTGATTAAAAAATTGATAAAAATAAGGATAATAAAGTTTAAAAGTTGTTCATGCCTTGATCTGAGCTCATGGGGTCAATGCGTGTTCCTTTCAACTAAACGAGGTTGACTGGGATCACATGGAACATTCGAATGCCTCAGAGTGGGAGTTCAGAGGAATGAACTAATCTTGAACAATGTTGCAAACAAGGGACAGCATCGCTCTCATCCTTTTCAGTTTTATTCCAAACAAATTCGAAGGTTTTAAGGGTTGTGTAAGGCACCACTGGAAAAATAACTTGATAAGAATCAATATAAAATTATTTTAAAAATCCTAGAAAATTGCCTTCTAAGTGGAAATAATTTTCAAAGTAGGGACTAGTTCAACAATGGCAGCATATACAGGGCAATTAGGGTAGCTAAATTTGAAAAATCATTTTGGACTCATATGGAATCGTAAATCGCAAAAGATACTTTTGGAAAAGGAATTTCACGAACATTTTATGAATAATATTTGAAAAATCCAAAAAAATCATATCATGGGCCAAAATGGCCCAAACAGAATGTGAATCGTTGGTTTAAGTGGTTCCAAATTGCAAAGCTTCAAAAAATCGTAACTCCCTCACCCGAAATGATTCGGGTTCAAATAAGATACCGTTGGAAAGGTGATTCAATGCCCTTCTAGTAAAATTGTTGGAAAATGTTTATGGGTTGAAAATGATTTTTCAAGTTGTGAATACAATGCTGTCGGTATAAAACAGGGGAAAATTTTGGTTTTTTTGGATTTCTTCGAGCTAAATTCAAGTCGTGGCCATCCGAATGTCCATGGCAGAAATCAATGAGTGACATGGGCTTCACGAGCTCACCAGAGTGGTTTAGGACGATGAAACAGGTCGTTGACGATGCCACTAACACAAGGACTCTAGGCAAAGATCAAGCCATAAACAATTTTGGACACTAAAAACAGAGACATTGTATTTAAAAAAAAAGAATATCTAGCCTCTTTTAACCTTGAATCCTAACATAAATAGCTTAACATTTCCCCAACATTAAAGTGTTGGTTTGTTAAAAATAATAGACCAAGATTAATCTTATTATTTGGGTTAATCTTAATCTAACTTGGGGTGTATTTTCAAAATATATATGTATTTTGGCAAATCAAACAAATATGATAAGAATTAAAAAACCAAATCAATAATATCCAAAAACCAAAGGCATAAAACAAATATCATCAAGAGATATTTAAACAAGCATTCCATAATAATAAAATGTAGCCTTAGACATCAATGTGCGTTTAGCCTACCTCACGTCAGATTATCGCTTTCTAATTTTTTTTTTATGTTTACAACTGAATGTTTGGTGTAGCTTAGCTGCTAGTCTCCACTCAATCTTTTTTGTTTGTGTTCTTTTTTCATAGCTAGTTCAGGCTAACCTGAGTCGACCCATGGGTCAACTTGCGGTTATGCGAGGCCCGCGCTGGAACCTCCTAGGCCACCCCTTTTCTTCTTTTTCTTTTTTTTTTCTTCTTTTTCTTAACCCTCAAAACCAGAACACACAAAAAAATTTCAGAAATCAATGATCTGTCACAACATCGACTGTCGGCCACCGCTAATGGCAGCCGCTTGCCAATGGCCATTGGCTGCCGAACTTTACCCTTAGACTTTTTTCTATCTCTTCTTTCCAAATCCAGAGCTAGATTTTTCTAAATTTTTTTTAGATTTTTCTAAATCTACAAGAGAATTTTGAATCTTTTACCTCAAATTCGATCATCGTCCACCATTGGATCATTTCCAAACTCTAGTATGTTCTTCCCTTATGTATGAGCTTCCTTTTCACTGTTGGGATTCTCCAAATAAGTACTGGAGCCTCCTTAACCCAAAAACCCCACTTTGAAATTTTGATTTTTTTTTTTTTGGTTTTTTTAAAGCTTTTTTTTAAGTCCTCAAAGAATTTTTTTTTCTTTTTGAGATCCTTTTCTTTTTTTTTTTTGTCCTGTAGTGGTTATATATACCAAAAAAGCTTAAAATGGTTGGTAGTTTGGGAACCAGATCCATGGTAGAAGTTGCCATGATTGGTTTTGCAACTAGGCAAAGCGATTGCCATGTTGAGCATTTAGCATGGCAGCTAGCCTTTTCTTTTCTTTTTTTTTGTCTTTCTTTTTTTATCTATGTTCGTTATTTTATGATGAGTGACCCATTTCATAAAAGTGGCCTAGGTTTCAAACCCAAGCTACTCCCTTTTTTTACTTTTCTTTTTTTCTCATTTATTTTTGTCATTTTATGCATAAATTCATGCTTGGTGCGTGGGTCTCAAATGACCCATTCGTGGCTTGTGTTTTGAACCTCGGGCACTCCTTTCTCTCTCTCTTTTCGTTTCTTTTTTTTTATTTGTTTTTGTTATTTTATGACAAAAATTTATGTTTAGTGTGTGGGTTATAAGCAACCCCAATACTCAAGCCACTTTTTTTTTTGTAGTTTTCAAAAGAAGCCCAAATTAAAATTAATTAAGCCCAAATAATCCGGATCCAACAAATCCAAATTAAAATTGGTGTGATTAATTGAATTATTTTGAATTACGAGTGACCCAAAAATTGCCCGGACAAAATTCAGTGTCTATAATCTGTTATAAAAGATTCGCTTGAAACTGACAATGCTAGCAAAGGCCTCGGCATTTGCAAGTGTAGGCATAAGCTCAATTGATCTATTTTTTTAGAACATGTCATGTACAACTTTTTTGAATGTTGTGACCTACATACATATAGGTTAAATCCTAAATTGGCAAATGTTATATTTTTGTATTATATTCCTCTCGCTATGGGGGCTTAGGGCTGATTTTGTTGTTCTATTTACTAACCTTAAGCAGAACCAGTCTTAGATTCTAGATAATGAATGCATATAGCATATTCTCTAACTTGTTCTAAGTGTGGATAAGCTTGTTTCATTACTGTACTTCTTCCATGCATTTTAAGTTGTCAGCTTTTGCAAGATCTCTGGTTACTATAATCTTTTAATCCTTTGAGAAATTTTTTGTTCTTTCCTTTTTTCTTTTGGGTTTTAAAATCTTTTTAGTATTTTAAGTTACCAATTTTACATGCGTCTAACACCATGTTTGGTTGGTACGACTATGGTTGGTACGAATAGTCATGAGGATCGTGTTTTGGATGAGATTGACATCTCTACTAATATAAAAGAAGTAACCGGTAGTGGTTTAAAGAGCTTTTCAAGTTCAAAAGTTGCACAAAAAGACATCCTTAAAGCCAAACTATCTTCAAAAACTTTTTAAGAATTTGACATGGGAAAGGCATACATTTCAAAATACACAATGACAAAAATATGTGCATTTATTATGCATTAGGTTCAAAATGAAAGTATATCTCTAGTCCCTGTAATAAATTTTTTTAGTATAATATATGCTTTAAGTAATCTTGTTCCTAAAGTTTTAAATCAAGAGCAAATAAGAATAATAATCAATATCATCCATTTTCACCATTTAATATGTTGATGAGGCTGTTGCTCTAGAACATGATATTTGATGAAATGGCAATGTTGTGGCAATAACATAAACCTGAAATAATTATTTTTAATGATGATGTGGATTTTCAATAAAAAATTGAAGATAAAGATTTGAATGATACATGACAATCATGCCATATATTATTTATTTCAAATTACACAATATTTAATAAAATACATCAAAACAAATTTTTGAAGTAAGTTTATAGTATTTCTTATATTTATTTTCCTTTTTGAAAATTATTTTTTTTGTTCGCAAATATAAAAATTATTGGGCTCTTAAGCTCTTAGATTCAAGTCCTATCATGTGTGGGTTTTGTTTAATTTTACATTAGATTTATCCAACTATATACTAATATGTTTATTTGTTGTTTTTTTTTTTTATTTATGATCTCTTTATTTTTAATTTTATATAAAAATAAGATGACTTGAAAATCTAGATACCTAATTTGAGAGGCAAAACACTTGGAAAGAAATTTAAGAATATATTTTTATTGAATTTACTAAAATTTGCCAATGATTAGATCTACTGATGGGTAAGGTTTTGTTTCGACTTGATCCTAACCTAAGTATAGTATTATCATTATACAGGTTTGCTCAAGTTAACTCGAAATATGAGAATTTTTTTTTATCCAAGTTTGCTTATATTTATAAATGGAGAGTCTATGCTTGTTTAGGCTCATCTATATTATTAATTTTATTTTTAAATATATTTTTCAATTTAATCTTTAATAATTTGATTTTTTATTAATTTTTTTAATATTCTTTTAAAAGTGCATGATATGACTTTCCATTATAATAATGTTTCAACAAGTCAACTAGTAAAATAAAATCATAACTATTCATATAAAACGGGTTCATTTTTTTGCTTAAACCTATTTTTTAAATTTAATATTTTTATTTAAACACTTTAAAACATAAATAGAGCCTTTGAGTTTGGATAAATAGCTTGATTCTCAAACAAGATTATCGATGACGTCTAACAACAATTTCATATAAATTTTCTTTTATGTTTCATATTTTTTAAAAAAGCTTAATTATATATATTCTTAACTTTTCAAAGTAATATCTATAGCGTTTACATAGAATTGAAAACTTCACTTTCCAATTATTCAAAAAAAAAAAGAAAAACGTCACTTTTGATTGCTTAGAAAATTTTTGAAAAATTCTATAATACACTCTTTAAAATAAGTTTCTCATCAGCTTAGATCAATAAGAACCGTTAGATAAAAAGTAAATAATCTGAACCGTTGAAAAAAAAAAGAAAACAAAAATTATTGTAACTGGTTTACCCGGTCATAATTTTTAGTAAAGTCTTTGTGTAACTTTGTAATGTTTGTATGTAATCTGATAATATTTTTATGTAATTTATTATATATAAACATTACCTTTAACCAATAACATGTATTACATACAAACATTACTCACACTATAATGCTTTATATAAATTCTAAAATTTATATGTAACTTCAATAATTTTTAGTAGTACTTATTTTTAACTAATAAAAAGTAAAAAATTATTAGAAAGTTAATTTTTTACTAATATAATATATTTATGTCTAATATTAAAAATATATTAATAAACTTAAAAAATATAAATTTTTTATAATATAATCA
>JBBYHL010467565.1:0-13962 GCA_038381835.1 Adansonia madagascariensis | reverse complement strand
ATTAGCTAGGCCATTTGGCCATAACCAATACATGGCTCACATCAAGGCTTTTAATCAAATAGGTTACAAACTATTTTCTGGAGCTAAAAATTAGAACATATATGGCCTTATTTATCCATGGATCCAAGCATTAAGAGCTTGATTTACCCTAAGCTTAATGCATCAAGTGGTTAAAATCATGGACCGTAGTTAGTCCATTGATTTGGATTGATCATAGCCTGCCTTAAGGCATGGTTTTCAAAATTAGGTTAGCTCACATCAGGGCAAGCATTTTAACAACCACATCATGAAATACAAATATGCATCAAACAATCAAGGCATAATCAAGCATACATAAATGGAATTTTAACAAGCATATTATGATCAAAATGTAAGAAAAGGTATAAACAACAGAAAAGGTATAAACAACACTTGAACATGAAAAATGAACAGGTAGCATCATAAATCATGGCATGGGATAAAGCAAAGGAAAGGTTTTTTGTCATTAAAATACACCACAAAGTTCATGAAACGCAATATTAGGCAAGTCAAAATAAAAAATGCATGAGTCCTTAAAAGGTCATGGCTTATCATGAAAATAGCTAACTAATGACATGATAATTAAGCAAAAGACCAAAAAAAAGTAGAAAAAGGAATTAGAAAAAATATACCAATGGGCTTTTAACTTTAGCCTGTTTCTCTTATTGTGCTTTTCTTTCCTTTTTCTGTTTTTGGATCTTGGCCTAATGCTTTCTTTCTTTTGCTCCTTTTTGCTTTGGCAGCTTATAAGTTGATGCCTTTACTTTTCTCTTTTTCCTTTTTAATTTTCTTTATTCCTTTCACTTGCTTTTGCCACTTATAGCTATTGGTGAATGGAGTAGCTAAAATACCAATATTTTGGCTTATTAGATGCTTGGCTGGCTACCTTAAAGTAAGGAGAATAGGTATTTTGCTTCAATAAATTGGTGAGTCAACAAGGTAATGATGCCTTGGCGGTATGGTTACCAATTTTGATTGGCCAACCCCTTGTGGTTGTTGTCATCCTATTGGTCAAGCCTTTACAAGTTTAATTTAATTACAAAAATGTCAATTTTGGTGGTTACGAATGCCTTTACTCAAATTTAATTTTGTCATGAATTATACCCAAATACCTATCATCTTTGCTAAGTAGCCCTGTAAAAAATTTAATACCCAACACCATTAAATAAGATAAGGCCGAAATAAATAAATTTAATAAGTGTATGGACCGTATTTCATTTAAAATATTTTTCCCAAGGCTTGGCCTTAAATTAAATGATTTGTGGCACTAAAAATATGACAAAATTCATGACCAATACTAATAAGTCATTTGAAGCCAAATGGCATGAATGAGGCAAAAATGCTTGAATATATCAACACATAAGGATGTACTTATACGTAGAGGCCAAATGTATCAATATATTGGCCTATGTATCGATACATTTGGCTATGTTTTGGTCTAAGACTCAATTTTTTAGCTACACCAGGGCTTTGTATTAATACATTAGTGAAATGCATCGATACCTTGAGTCAATGAATTGATACCCAAGCAAAAGGTACATGCACTTGGATGTCAAATTTGGTGAATTAGTGCCAAAGTATCGATACCCATAGCAATGTATTGATACTTTTGGTTAAAATTGTATGTTTTTCTCAACTTTAGCTCCCCGTCCCCTTATCCTAGCTTGAGATGATTGGATTTGAGCTTGGGATACGACCTTAATGATGTCTTAGGATCTTTACATGAAGATTGCGACAAAATTAGGTATCTACAAATGCTATCACAATGTGACTTGAAATGAGGTATGAATCTAGGGGAAGAATATGGGACTTTGAAATATGTGTCTTGTGTGTGTGCTGTGCTACCCAGCAAATCACTTGCCCAATTTTTCTCATGTGGCCATTACGAAATAGCTAGGATATTGGAGTCACAACCAATTATTTTAGGCTAAGTGCGATTGCCCATTTATTATAGTTGGCTTTTTTAAGGGTTTCAAAACACTCAAATGACAAACTCTAGGGTTTACTTTTAAAACCAGAGATCGATGAAAAGGTTTAAAAGTTGTTTATACATGGAGAAGGATTGTAACACATGACACCCTAAATACCTATTGATCATATTTTATGTGAAATCCAAATATGGTTGATTTAGACTAATGGTATTTAGCTATAGTACCACTAACAAAATAAATTGTCTAAAAAAAATTCAGATACATTTCTTGAAAAAAATTTCTTTTATATTCCCAAAAATTCTCTTTATTTTTTCAAAATTTTTGGTTTATTTCTCATTTTGAAAAGGATGTTCCTCAATTAATGATGATTGATGAATTTTCCACTAACATCCGAACAAAAAAAATTCATGAATGATCTTAACTTGGATATATTAACTTAAGTATTATGAAAATGCAAAATTTATTTTTTTTTTTGTAAAAATCTGAAGTTCATTTATTGAGGTACATACACAGAATTAATTACCAAAATAAAGGAACAATGATATTCGTCAGGGCATTGGGAATATATATATATATACATAAAATCATGGAAATGTTATAAGTTAAATATTTGAGTTCGATGGTCCCATAAATATTTTGAGTTAGATGATTCCTCAACTTCCTCGGCACACAGAGGAATTAAGGAATAATTCTTTCACATAATGTTTACAAGGTTCTCATAGTATCGACACAGTGAGCTTACTTAGAAAATAATCCTAAACATATTCACCAATAACTCAGAGGAAATGCTTTAGACCATTCGTAATAATATCATCATGCTCTTAAAACAGTGGGAAAACATGATTTGAATGAATATGAATTAATAGCAAAATATGACATATATGAATGAGGCAAAACATATATATATATGGAACATGAATTGACAATACAAAATAACAAAATAAGACGTTAAAGGAATATGTCTCGTAAAAGTTTCAGATACTTAAGGAAATAACCGAACAAGATCAGAGACAAGCTTGGATCATAAATGGAATCTGGGTGTTAAACAAATTTTTTTGAAAAGAATTGGGTTAAGATTTCCCTCATGGAGTTTTGAAAATTAAGTCTTGGTGAAATGGGCATTTGATTGCCCTTCCATTTTGGTGCTAAGGTGTAGGAGTAAAGGTAGGGACTTGCATGAACTATGAGGAATGGTTTTAGCCATTGTCTTAGGCATGCAAATATCTTGCAATTAATAGTAGACCAAGGAGTTGAAGAAACCAACTACGCATTCAAACAATTTAGCATAAAATGGAATAGGGCTATTATGCACTTAGCAAACTTTGGTTTGTTTTGTACCCTAACAAACTATTAAATGTATGAGTCATGTGTTATTGGAAAGTTAACTAAATAAAAATTTATTTTGTAAGCTTATAGATTGCCTAGAAATTTAAATCAACCTATTTTGGTTTTTAGATGTAAAAGACCTAAGCAACAGACAAAAATCCAATTTGTTACCTATCTAAATGGACTTAGAAAAGGGCAAAACTTGTGGTATTAGAAGGCTAACTTAAAGGCATTTATTTAGGAGCTAAAAGCCTTGATCAAGTTTAAATAGTGTAGACATCCCATTTTGTTTGGGCCATCATCAAGGCATCGAAGATCATCATCCTAGGCATCCTTGGAGTTATATAGATAAGCACAGGTTAATTTTCCATTATTCTCGACCAAAGTGAGGTAACTCAAAGAGCCTAAGGTATGTACAAGTCATATTTATGCATAGGTATTGATACCAAGCTTTCAAATCACTAAAAATTCAAATTTTTGCATTTAATATCAATATAAAAGCATTTGGTATTGATGTGTAAGGTGTGTTATTGATACTTATTATGTTTGTATCAATACGAGCTTTAGCAGTGGCTAAAATTGTGATTTTTGCCCAAATGTATCAATACCCAAGTAAGAGTATCAATACAAGCCCTTGTAATATCGATATAGGCCTTCAAGTCCTGAGACTAGAAAAAATTTTTACTCTTGGTATTGATACATACTTTATTGTATCCATGTTCATGGGCAAAAGCTACCTTGTATATCGATATAAAATGTTTTGTATTGATACGGCAAGGCATATTTACCCAGTTTAAGTAATCTTTTAGCCTTTGCACCATTGATCTGAAAATCTAATTCATACATATTTTTGTATAAAAAATTATCAGAATGCATACTAGGCCTCACCTTTGAGCTTATGATTGGGTATTAACAAATTTTGATGCCCAAAATTATTCAAAAATAGAACATTTTCATGAAATATATGGTTTATTGGAGGGCATAGTCAGCTTTTCTCTGGTTATAGACTGCTATAGCCCTTCTGCTCCACTACCCTGCTACTGGCAACTAATGAAATTTTAGCCAATAGAGCATAGTACCTAAAGCTACCATAAGGTACATGGGGAAAGACCAAAAATGCCCTTACTTTGGCTCCAAAATGCATTGGCTAAACCTTGGGCTATAAAAGACCAATTTTGAATTAATAAAAAGAGGCTCTCCATACATACACACTATTACATTGAAAACACACCCCCATTCTCGTAGCTTTCCCTTCTTCCCTTAGAAAAACCTCTAAAAACCCTACATTTCCTTCATTTCAAATTTAAAATTTAAAATTCCCACATATCTAAACCATAACCAAAAGGTTTACTTTTTTTCATCATTTTCTTGTTAGCCAATATCAAAGAGAAGTAAAAAGCTGAACTTAGAGTTGTTGCTCCAAATAAAAGTGAAAGTTTAAAGCTTTTTGGTATATTTTCTCTACATTTCTCTATTTATTTTCTATTTTCAGCATTTGCATCATTCTAGTAAGCCATTCATGTCCCCCAGGCTATCTTAGAACTTTTACGCATTATTTGTGGCCTTGGATGTAATAGTCTTAGGTTTTTTTAATGATCTTTTGATGTTTTGATGTTGCTTGGATGGCCAAATATGCTATGTTTTACTTTTACCATCAAAATAGCCCCTGCTCATGCATATTGTCATGTTTTATCCACTTTCACATATTGAACGCATTCTTAATCTTCATCCTAACATGTTTTGAGCATATTTATGCATTCTCTTACATCTTGGTATGTTTCATGAAACAAAAATGTCATCTTGAAAATTCTAGCATGCTTTTTTTTGGTTAAACATGCTTATAACATCATATATGGTTTGATTCTAGATGTAATTTATAAGGCTATTATTCTCATGCGTCTTACGTGTTATTACCTTACATTTTTGCCACCTTTTCCATTATTAAAATACCATCTTTGTTTGTTTGAATGTGCTGTCCATGTTCACTATCATGTACGTTGTATCTCATTCATAACCTTTTTGTCAAAATGCTTGCTTGTTTGTTACAAAAATCTAATTTTCAAAAAACCATAAGTTAAATCTATACTACCTCTAATAGATGGACTATCACAGATTCATGGTTGGAAAAGCTCAAAATTGTTGTTTTCTTAAAAAAATGACTCTTTTATTTGATAAAAGCATTAAGCCTTGATCTTGAGTCTAATACCCTTATTTCTGGCATAGTCAATGGGTTGTTTCATCATCCCAAACTACTTTGGACTGTGGAATGAATTTGCAATGCATATGTCACCCATTCCTTTTTGTCACAGATGTTTAGATGACCTTGGCTCAAGTTTAGTCCTAAAGATACCTAAAAATACCAAAAAAACTCTCCTATTTTTGCTCTGGTAGCTTTGTGCCCACCTTTAAAAATTGTTTTTGAGACTAAATACATTTCTATAGAATTTTCTAATATTTTCCTTGAAGGAACATCAAATTAGCTTTCTAACGTATCTCGTTGGCACTTAAACCACTCTGAATGAAGGAGCTATGATTTTTTGAATCCTTGCTATTTGGAGCCCTTAGGATCAGTGAACTGCATTTTGTTTGAGTTATTATGGCTTATCAGATTTTTTTAATTTTTTAAATATTTTTCCTTGAAATTTTGCAAAATTTTCTTTTTGAAAAGATATCATTTATGATTTAATGATACCAAATATGTCCGAGACTATTTTCCAAAGTCTGGTATGTCTTTTCCCCTGCATGCTGCTAATGTTAAAAACAAACCTAACTTTGAAAATTAATTTTTCCTAGAAACTGACTTTCTAGGATTTTTAGAATATTTTTAATCAATCCTCATCAAGTTACCTTTCCAACAGCACCTTATTCACCCCATAAAGCCTTTGAATAAATCTAAAATAAATTCAGGAAGGGAGATAGTGTGGCACCATCCCTTATTTTTGGAATTAAAAATTACCCTGATTTCCTAACCACCTTTATCGAGATGTTTGAATGTCTCAAAATGCATCCGATTGATTTCCCATGGAGTCACGTAGTATAACACAAGCCCTTTTGGCTCAAATCAAGGTGAAAAACAAGAAAATAATTTCATACAAACTTTTGGGGTTCTATTTCTAAAGTACTTTTTTATCCAAAATATTTTTTCCTACATAAACATCAAAATTTTCATCAATGAAGAAACTCCAAACGCACTTTTTTGAGGGATACTCAACCCCACTTCTCTGAGGGGATACTCTAACCTGCTTTTAATTGAAAACTTAAATTTTTCTCTCTCCCAGATCTTTTTAAAATTTCTAATCAAAATCTTTTTAATCGTAAAATTTTCACCTTTGAGGATACTCCAACCTTGATCTCTAAAGGGATACTCTAACCATAATTTTCATTTAAAATCTGAATTTTCTCTCTCCTAAAACTTTAAAAAGGCTTACGATCAAAAGCTTTTTTCAAACATGTCAAAACCCATCACCATCAGGGATAGTCCAACCCTATTTTTCTACGGGATACTCCAACCCTGCTTTTCAAATTTCACTTGAAATCAATTTTCTCACTCGGACATCCCCAGGTTTACTAATCAAAACCTCTTTTTTTTCTATCCCTCAAGTCACCACCAAATCCAAACACATCTCAAAATTGTCAATCAGCTATTCTTTAATAATCAAAGAGAATTATGAGATGCATTCATTTCATCTATTCTTTTTATGTTCTTTTGTCTGTTTATTTTTATGCAACCTTATTATATTATTTTTAGTCTTAATAACACGTATCCCTTTGTAACAACCCCCGTGCAATAATATTTTAAAAATTGTTTTAAAAATTACAAGGAAATGTTTCACGTCGGTATCTATCTAGTGCCTGACCCAAAATATCCAAAAATTATTTTCATCAAAATCCATTTGTTCCCCACACCTCTAAGATGCATAGATGATTTAAAGTTTTTTTTAAAACCTAGATCTATAATTTTTACAAAAAAAATTCCATGCATTAAAGGGGATAAATCCAAAATAATGATAAAATGAAACTAATTAAACTAAAATTGACTTAAACATTATTAACTAGTACCGATTTCAGACATCATGGGGGTGCTAATCTTTTCCTACGCTTAACCAACTCCTAAACCCAATTGATGAAACTCTGGACCTTGCAGACCTCAAACTCGATGTTTCAAGTTTTGCGACTTGGAATATTGTTTTCCATAGGCATCCGATCATGCCTATCCTAAAATGATCGATGCTAACTCTAAATTTATAGCCACTTCACAGTAACTTTTTAAGACTAGTTGGATAAGCGAATTGCTTGACACTTTTTCTTCCCTTTACATTACTATGCCTAATTCAGATCTCGATCTAAAGATAACCTAAAGGCTCCAACCAACATAACTGTACCCATATTATTTTCAAGTCGTGCATGCTCCCTTTGGATGTCGAAAAAGGGGTATGTAGCGATAGCTTGGCAACTCCACTGGGGACTTAAAGTGTTTGGCCTATGGCTAGCTTTGTCTCGCTTGGTTCTTGGTTTTTTTCCTTCAGTTTCCATTATTATTTAGATATAATCCCCTTTTATCTTTTGTGGTTTTTTTAACTATTGACACATGCATCATTTCATCATAATTATAGTCATTATGGGATAACTGGCTAATGGTTTAGTGTTTAGTAAGGGGTATCTGTCATACAATAATACTCCACTTCTGATTTGAAGTATTTTAAAAAAGTTCAAGCATGGTTGAAGTGCCGACAATGTAAAGATGAAGATGTTCTCAAACCCGAGTATGCCTCAGTGATTCATGCAATGGTCAAGATAGGGTACCATAAAAAAGATTGGCAAGATCTAAAACATATATGGACCAGTTAGAACAATACTGAGAGGGAATCATTTGTTAGGAGATACGAAGACTTATCCTTTTTACTTTAGGTTAATTGGATGTTAGCTTGTCGCGAGCAGCGTCTTAGTTTTGGAACCTAACATATCAATGCTTCACTTTTAATCGTAAGGATTTGGTCCTTATAGTCAATGAATATACCGCATTACTCAACATTGAAAGGGCCAAGACTAATATAATAAATTGTAAGGCTTTACAACCTCTATCTTTTAAGAAAAAATTAACTCAAATTCTTAGGGCAATGGAGTCCTAGATCAAGAGTCATATCAAGATGAAGGGGAATAGTGAGTGAATCTTATGGGCTAGCTTGAAGGAAGATATGGAAAATACCATTGACATCCAAAAAATTTAAGATATCTATGCTTGGGCAATATATGATTTGGTCATATTTCCAAAAACATTAGGCTATGTTGAATGAACAATAGCAAATCTCCTTTCCTATTTGTGTTGAAACATAAATCCCACACTTGCCATCATTGCTGAAACTATTCGAGCTCTTAACTTTTACAAGGCAACGGAAAGGGGTTGCTTTATCAAATGTCCGACACTTCTTCATATTTGGATTGTCAGCCACTTTTTCCTTAAAGTAAAGAGAATATCATATAATTTTTTGCCCAACTTTAACCCTATTTCCAAGGTCGTTAAGAAGGAATGGCCTAAGAGAAGTCCGAAGAGCAATGGGTTTAGAAATTTTGAAATCTCAGAGAAAAAGAGGTGGCATGGAATGCTTTTTGGTTTTCACCACAAACAATCATATACTGACATGGAGATTACAATTGTGTGCCACTTATGGGATTATAAGAAGCATTAGTTACACACCTATCTTAGTCCTATGATAATTTTAGTTCTGACAGTTCAACCCTTTCATTGAAGACCTAGAGTAGTGGGATTTCGATTATGGCGAGCCTTACTGCAAGTTAAAAGTTTTGCTAGCTTTCATGCTTGGAGACAAACCTGCTGTATAGAGAAGTATTGCAAAAGAAATAGTATGACTCTAGGATGTGATGAATAGAGAATTCCTTACATCAATTACACCTTACCCTTGTCTGTGTTGGAACATCACAAGTATCAGTTGATGACTTTCTTTTTGAGATTGAATTACTTAAGCATGAGTTTTAACAAGAAAAGGTAACCTACACTAAGGAGATCGCTCATTTAAAAGAAGAAAATAATTAATTAGAAATGGACCTCTATCTTCAGGATGGTGAAATGAACTGAGTTGCCAAAGATAAAAACTGCTTCAAAAAGGATCTTGAGAGTTTGACAAAATATTAAGTGGCATTTAGTAAATCAAGCAAGTCTCGATGCCTTGGTGTGTCATCAGTTCAGTGGGAAGTAAAATTGCTACCTTCTAAAAAAAAATTACATTGATGGAAAGAAGAGGTCAAGGTCAATAAGAAGCTTATTAGAACCCATGCCCTCGTCTCAATTCACCAAAAGAATAATGAACATCTAGAAGCTTGTCTTCAGGATTTAAGAGCAAACCAGGTCAAGAATAAGAATTTAACATTCAGAATTCATGATTTAAAGCATTCCCTATAGGCTCACCATGGCCAAGTTGATGAATTAGTAAGAGCCTCTAAACAGGAAGAGCAAGAATGGCTATAGATGGTCAATTGGCACACCAAAATTATTAAAACCACGATCCGTATCTCACTAAGCAGATTTAGGCAGCCTAGTTAGAGGCTGAGGACATGATAGATGTGGCTCAGTTATTGATACGTGATATCTTACCCATTGGAGCCCATGAACAAGAACTGTTATATTTCTTGGAACATGTGATCAAGCAATGTAACTGTGTTAGGCATTTCCAAATGTAATCATGTGTAAATGGAATTTTTATTGCTTTAATGAAAATGCTATTAGTGAAGTTGTCCTCTAATCCACTTGTACCTATTGCTTTACATTACTAACCTAATTTTTTTATTGCCTTATTCATTTATGTCAAATAGTCATTTATTATCATGATTGCATACTTACCATTATTTTATCAAACATGCTTATGACACATCATAAATGTCTAATCCGATAATAATATAAAGTGAAGGTACTCTAAAACACAGTACCTATCATTTCTCATCGATATAACACTTATAATCCTCGAAAAACCATGGAAAACAATCATCAAGCTCGTATTGAATGATTCAAGCTTATGTTTAGGGAGTCTCAAGAGTAATCACTTTGTAAGAATGAGGAGTTCCAAGCTTAGTTTGCAGAATTATCTAAGCTATTGTTTGGGGTTTTGAAGAAAAAAGAGAAAACAATCATCATCGATGCGAGGAAAAAACCGATCAATCCTAAGAGCAACTTGAAAGATGGTACCAATGCCCAAGAAAGGCATCACATGAACAGCATCCTCAACTAATGACAAGCTCATCAACTCAACCATTCATATGCATTAACTCCACAATGATACCCCATCTAGTTTGAGGATTTTTGAGTGTAGGCTCATCACTGGCAAGACCTATAGTCTTAAATCTCGACAAGCAAGTGGAAAAAAGAGCTAAAAGGTCTTCAAAAAATGGTGAAGACTTAAATAAGTATCAGTCACTAGAAAAAAGTCTTCGAGATATCGAAAGAAGTAACAAATTTAGGATTGTAGATGCCAAATCTTTGGGATTGGTTTCCCACCTCATTATCTAACCTAAATTCAAAGTGCTAGATTTTGAAAAATATAATAAGACTACAAACCCCATTACCCATATTCGCATGTACTGCTGCAAGATGGCTAGATAAGAAGAGAACCAACAACTACTAATTCACTACTTCTAAGCTAGCCTAACTGAGGTAGCCATATATTGTATATAAGTATTGATCTAGTAAGAATTCAAACATTAGGCAGTCAATATAAGCATGTATCTGAATGGGCCTCAGATTGTCTTTTTTTTATTAATATAGAAAAGAAAGTCTTTGAGAGTTTGAGGCAATATGCTTAGAGGTAGAGAGAAGAAATAACTGAAGTTCACCCTATTTTGATTGAGAAAGAAATAACGGTCATGTTTATCAACACACTATAAGCTCTCTACTACAACAAGTTGGTAGAAAATGCCATGAAGAATTTTATCGATATAGGTATATCGAGCGAAATGATTGATAATGCTATCAAAAGTAAGAAGATATCTATTGGCGAATCATTCAGGTTAATAAAAAGTCAACAGCTAACGGTAAAGAGAAGGAGGTGAATGATGTTAGTGAAAGTCATGCTAAGTTCACTCAAAATGAACATTTGGCACAACGTATGTACTTCCCATTCAAGGTCATGCTATATTTAGGTTTTAAACCTTACTTGCCAATGCCACAACCCGTAGACACCTAATTTCGTCCGGGTCTCTTTTTCAATAATCCTGAATATCCGAGATCAAGAACTTAATGGCCATCCTCATTGAGAACGATCTTTTTCAGATGAATAAGATATTTTCAAGACCTTTTTAGTCATAATTTAATTAACTGTAAGTTCACGAGACAAAAAAAGTTATATTTTGATCCCTCATTTTGGATATAGAGGATGAATATTTAAGAAAAAATTATTTTTAATATTTTCCGGCCAAAATTTTAAAAATCTACTTTTGTGGATGATATCATAGTCAAAATTTTCATTTTTAGGAATATTTTAAGAATTTTTCGTTAAATTTGAAAAATTAACCTTCGTATATTTTTACTGATAGCTATGTGGTATTTATGCTGATATGCACTCTGAAAAATTAGAAATATTAAATGAAAAAAATTTGTGTTAGCATTTTATACCACAAGGTGTCAAGTTGCTTATTTTTGTAATTAATTTTAAATTTTTTTCACAGTATCGCGGGTACTGTACTCGTGAAATTTTTCTAATAAAATTATTTTGAATTTTAAATTTTGGATTTTTTTTATCTTTTTATAAATTAATATTTTGAACAATATGTTTTATTTAATCCATTTTATGTAATTTTTAATGTATTTTTGGAAATTTTTTGGGTTCTAGAATACAAACTTTTTGCTATTTGTAAAATTTTTTGTGTAATTTTCTTGAGTTTCGAATTTTAAAATTCTTTAAATATTCACATTCCACTACCATTAAATCAGTTTTTCAAAATTCATTTATTTGTTATGAATTTTAGAATTTTTCTCATTTTAGAAATACGTAGTTTTCTACTCCATAAATTTTTTCGGGAAGATTTTTTTAAGTTCATATATATATTTTAAATTCTTCAAATATTATTATTTAATTCATAGTAAATCAGTTTAAGAAAATTCTTTTTGTTTTATCAGTTTTGCATTATTCTTTTAAAATTCTTCTGTTTCCAAAATACAAAGTGTTCTACTTCGTAAATTTTTTAGAAATATTTTTCTTAGTTTATAATTTTTAAAATTATTTATATATTATTTTTTAATCCATATTAAATCATTTTGAAAATTTTAATTTATTTTATGAGTTTTAGAATTTTTTTGTTACCGAGATACAGGTTTTATACTCTGTAATTTTTTTTGGTGAGATTTTTTTCAAGTTTCTAATTTTTAAATTTATTTAAAATATTATTATTTAATTCATATTAAAACAGTTTTGAAAATTTTAATTTATTTTATAAGTTTTAGAATTTTTTCTATTACCGAGACATGAAGTTTTCTACTTATAATTTTCTCGGTAAGATTTTTTTAAGTTTATAATTTTTAAAATTTTGCAAATATTATTGGTTAAATCATATTAAATCAGTTTTGACAAATTTAATTTATTTATGAGTTTTACATTTTTTTACATAAAACAAATTTTCCTAGTAACGATTTTTTCTCATAAAATTTTATGAGTCTGTTGCTTTTAATATTTTTTTGTAAATAAAAAAATTATTTTATTATTAGATTAAATTAAATTAATTATATAAAATTTTATTTTAAATACATAATTTTTAATTTTTACAATTTAATCTTTTTAATTAATTTTTTTACGATATAATTTTACAAATATTATAAATATCTCACAAATCTCTACAAATAAATGATGTCATGGATAACACAAGCCACTAAATGACAAAAGCAATTAATTTACATCAAATCAAATTAATATAAAACAAAAAAAAAAAGAAAAGAATTTGGTAGAATGGGGGAAGGCCAACGTCCAGGGCTTTCTTCTTGATCATTTGGCCGATCCTCTCTCTGAAAAAAAAAGAGAGAAAGCTTTCATGGAAGCTTAGTGGCTTCCGTAAGCCAAAAACCTTAAAATCAATTAAATTACTTGAATTTTCTTATGTTTCCTAAGCTTTAAAGGTAGGTTTTTTTACCAAATTTCTTATTCTTTGTTAATTTTTACTCTTGATTCTTCATTTTTGGGAGTCAATCATGTTAAGGCTCATGGATTTTCATCCATGTTGAAAGGATAAACATGATAACATATAAATCTTTTGTATTTGTTGTAATTTATTTTTATTTTATTTTTTATTTGTTAATTTTTTTACATAGAATATTATTCTTGTTGTTATGACTTTCAGTTTTGTTGTGTTTATGTTTGTGTTTAAATTACTTTTTTATGTTATTTTGATGATTAACATGTTGATCAATATATTAGTATATTTATTTTATGATTTTACTTTTGTTTAAGTTTAATAATAATTATTTATGCTTGTTTTCATGATTTTTTTAATCAAAGTATGCATATGTTTCATGATTTCTACTTTGGCCAAATCTGATTGGAATCTTTGATGATGATTTTGTGCTTATTTTTGTGATAATTTTATGTTTTTTTTATTTTAGGCTATTTTGCAATATTAATAAACATAGGGACTAAATTGTAAAATATTGAATTATTTTTAAGAACCATTCTTGCTTGGCCGAGAGCTTCAT